>VDFB02282236.1:0-35803 GCA_007258455.2 Sequoia sempervirens | reverse complement strand
CAAGATTGAATGATCAAAGAGGATGAATTGATGGAAAAGAACACCACCCATAAGGTTAGATTTGTTTAAAATGTCATAATCATCAAGAGCATTATATAATGAAGAAAGAGGACAAACATGACATAGAATGTAAGAGCCAACTAATAATTTAACCATCTCACCGCACCAAAGAACATGCATTAAATTAGAAACAAAATGAGATGCCACCTCATGTGGGAGTGACATGGAATGAAATTCTAACTAGTCATTCCCGAAAACCATCCTTATTGCATACTCCACTAGTTTGCATTCTACGATGTAATTTTGGCTCAACTTTTCACTACAGAAGGTCCTTGCATCCCTTAATTCATGGTATCTTGGTAGAACCACCACTTTGAAAGTGTTTTGCATTGTGTCCTCTACAAGAAAAAAGAGAGATGCAAAGAAAAAAACTAGAGATAACCTCTTAATAGCACCATCACACACTAGGAGTCATATAGTGTAGGTAAGATAATAAATGCAATTTTAATCTTATTTCACCAAAAGATGGTGCACAGATAACATGGAATGCCAACTTCTTTATGTCGATATACAAAATGATAGATCCAAGCCATTTGTTGTAAAATTGATATTTGATGATCTCATCATACCTGGATAGTGCAATTTTAAATCATTGATAATATATGAGGATCATTAGATCCACTAAGCACATGAGCCCAATGTTAATTGGTGACCCACGTACACCCAAATATTCCTAGATTTCATGGGAAAAGAGCATGTGAAGGAGACACTCGCACAAGCCACAAGTACCAAAGAAGTGGTAGTAAATATGAGTCATTAAAAGAGAACGCCATATCAAATATCTCTACAATCTTCAAATTTGGTGATGCTACTATATATGGAATACTTTCCCAAAACATTTGTGAATGTTTCCCCAAATTGGAGACAAGTGGTTTTTAGCCACTAAGACTTGATCTTGGGAATGAAGAATGACTAGTACTGTGCAATATTCCCAAGAATAATGAAATTTAAAATGCGCCGCGAAAGCTCCCACATACTAACCAAAAAGAGGGAATAAATCCCTACATGCAATTAGTATGGGGGAGGGGTTGGTAGGAAATATCATAGTAATAGAGGTAAATATTGCCACATATGTGAGTCAATGAAGCCACAACATTGTGATTAGGCTATTATTTCCACATATGCGACCCTTTAGGCCACGGTATCAAGTTTGAACCACATTGCCAAATAATTACCAATATATCAAGATATATAAGAGTGGATCCATATTCATACATGACCAAGGAAGATCATTAGTTTAGGCCAAAAACTAAGATAAATGCATAAAATCTATGGCATGATCATATGACAAGGAGTCAATAAGACAATTTAAAATTATGAATTCACCAGATTCAAATATTCCTGATATGAAAGAACTTTTAAATGCATATTTTGATCAATGGATTTGTTTACAAGTCGATCTACTTGTTTATTATCTTGCCTATAACAATGCTTTACTTCATAAGAATAAAATTTGTTCAGGAGATGAAAAATACGAGAAGCAAGATAATTCAAATGCCAAGTATCCAAGTAACCCTTCAAAACTATAGACACCACAACCATGAAGTATCCTTCAATCTGAATATGAGGAATGGATGGATCAATTGCTAGTTTTAGACCCAAACTTAAAGCATTAAATTCTGCAACATTATTAGTTCCATTTGGAAGACTTGAGAAAATTGCTCCAATGAAATTACCTTGACAATCTCTTAGGATTGAGGTAGCCCTAGATTTTCCAATATTTCCTCTATAAGCCCCAACAAAATTGAGTTTAATGTATCCTTAGGTGGTGGTAACCAATTGATGAAATATCTATTCACATGAGCCTTTTTATTCATTATGGAGCCCACACCAAGGATCTTGAGGAGAGACCAATTTCTAAGGACAAAAGAATCCCAAGAAGGGAAGCAATTATTAGTAGATGCATTCTTATAGAGGCTTGATATTACTATTTTAGAGATGGAAATTTCAATTTTTTGGATGATTTCTCCCAGAAAATGCTATTCCTTTTTAAATATCTGTCTATTCCTTTCAAGCCAGATGTTCCAAATGAGGATCGAGGGATAGATCTCCCAAAGACAAGATAATTTAGAGGTTGAATATAATCTAGGAAAACTCTAAAAATGATGGAAAAACATATTTTGTAAAGGAGAATGCCAACCCAATATATTCATTAACCATGTCCAACATTCATATGAAAATGTGCAATTAATAGGGAGATGATCAGTAGATTCTAATGCCTTACCACACATCATATAGGGGAAAAGAGGAACTATTCCCAATATATCAAGTCTAATGCCTGAAAGTATTTTGTCCTTGATTTCCAACCAACTAAAAGCACCTACTTTCGAAAGTACATTAGGACCCCAACAAAGGTGAGAAGGCATGAAGAAGGGACTCTACCATAGAAAAAAGGCAAGTTGCTTGATTTGGGGAATAATTGATGATAAATTGGACTTAATAAGACCTTGATTTGGTTTTGTGAGGTGTTTTTCACATCTGCACTAGGTCTTGGACCCTTGCAAACTAAAAAAAATTCAATTATTGATGTCTTGTGAAGGTGTTGTAACACATTTCTACACTTTTCTAGAATCTTCTTATTATAATTCATCTAAATATCACCTTTTTATCCTTTATCTAGTCCTATTCTATAGTTTTGTAAAGTCTTGTAACAAGCTTTCATGCTTTTCTAGGCTTGTTATCACTATTTACACCATTCTTATGCTTTATTTGGCCGCTTTATGCACTCATAAGAATTAATTAAGTGTATTTTTGAATGTAAACCCAACAAACAACATTAAATGAAACTTAATTCCTGACAACCACTTACAAGCCTAGAGTGGGACCCATTCTCCATGGGTGGTGAATGAGTCCCTCTTGGATCCAAATTCAAAATAATTCAAAATTTCTTTTGGGTTTTTATTCAAAAAGACCTTATGTCGGCCTATGATGATGTATTATTGGGTAATTAGGGAATAAGAGTGTATAAATAAGTGATTTTCCATCCATTTCAACCCCCATTATTCCATTAACTTACTTCATAGTTCATTCATCATCCATCTTCTCTACCAAGTCAAGCAAGTTAGGGTTTCATCATTACAAGTCATTAAGATTGCTTCTTAAGACATTCAAGGGAAGATTATTCATTTTTTTCTGCAAATATTCAAGAAAAAATTATCATGGCAAGGTATTCATTTGTTTCATGCTTCAATACATTCTTTCATCATTTTGGCTTAATTACCTAAAAGGGGTTTGACCAAGGCAAACCCCCATGTCCTAACATTCAACATTTCTATCTCTTGTCTTGTGTGTTTGCCAATTTAGACATTTTGGAAGCTTTAAAATCATTAAGAATCAAGTTGCAAAGTTTTTTATGTCTTCTCTTCATTGGATAAGGCTAAATACCCACACAAGGTCACTTTCAGGCCTGAATCAGATAGTTTTAGAACCAGACATTTGAAGATGCAGAAAGTGCATATCAAAGGATCATGTTTCCACATTTGAATATTCAAAAATTCAATAGTGGACTCATTTTCCATGGGTGGAAAATGAGTCCCACTTCTAGGCCTATTTTTGGTTTTTTGCATTTTTGGACACCCATTTGTCCAAAATGGGCTTCAGAATAGTTTTATAGAACTGGGACTAATTCGCCTAGAATGGTGAATGAGTCCCACGAGGCCCAAAAATTAGGACCAACAACATTTCATATGTCATTTCCAATCACCATCAATATCTTAGGTGCACGCTTTCAGTTTCATGCATTTATGTTGTAATTTGCACTCATTCCTAGGTGTTTTTGCATTACACAATGTGTTTTCAAACACTTCATATTTCTTAGGTTTTGCATTAACAATCAATCAATTTTATTATTTTGTTGCATTTAGGACATTGCACTTAGGAATAATTTCATCATACATACATTAGTTTGCGTGAACCACCTAGATTTTTGGTGTGGGATCTATCTCTTTCCATTAGGTGAAAGACCCTAATTGAGCAAAAGAGTCATAGCATTCCACCAATTTAAAATATTTGGTTCAGGGACATAATTATTTACCAAAGAATTATAGCCATATTTAACAGTATAATTTATCGATTTGGATCTTGTCTAAAGTATTTCATCAGGTTTTTTTGAAAAGATATTTTTTCTTTTTAAGAGTTCAACTTTAAGAGAGTTCTTCATGTGAGGTGGGTCTGGAAGGAAATTGAAGTATTTCCATTTGAAAGAATGTAAAGGGTCCTCCATATCAATGAAAAAATAATCTTTCACTTTATCACCCCAAATATTTTTCAGAGTAGTCTTTGGTTGGAAGATTAAAATTTATCTAACCTCAAGGAGGTTAGGGGAAAAGTCCATTCCTATACCTTGGGTCAGCAGAGTAGGAATTGACACACAATAGAACTGACCCTTGCCTTTTCCCACTATGAAGTAGAGTTGGACTTGTGGCCTTTAGGAATGAAAACCCCAAGTAATCAATCTTATATGGAGTTGATCAATTTTTCATTCAATTTCTATTATAGTGTGTAAGAATGCTATTTTTTTGAGTTTGTAGGGCTTGGGTTTCTTACTTTATTAGGAAAATCTTTGAGGTGGAGGTGGGGGAGGAGGATCATGATATCCTATTCCTTTGGTATCTTTTGATGGTTGTTCTAGAAATTTATGGATTTCATGTTCATTGGTTATGTCACATCCTCGTTTGTTTAATATTTTAAATCCCTAACCAGAATTCTCTTCTAAGTTGACAGGTGTGTTGGTAACTTGATGAGAATAAGATAGAAGAGTATCACTATTGTCCTTGTTAACAAGTTCTTTGATGATTGATGGTTGAGGCTTGCTTTGTGTTTCTATTTCAGGATGCAAAAGGTTGAACATATCAAGTGATGGGATAATACGAGGTGTTGGTTATTGCATGGATAGATAGAAGGATGTGTTGTTCTCAAGGTTATATAAGGAGTCTTATATGAATTTTTGCATGCTATATTCATCTTGGCCTAATATTTTCACCTCATGAGGAAATTCATTAGGATGTGAAGTTTCATGAGTGTTATCAATTGCATTAGGATCATCTCCGAATATACAACTAGAAAAATAAACTAAAGATATTAATGACATCCATATTTTCCCAAAAAACATATCTATAATGAAGTTTGATGCAAAGTTTCAGGTATGATATATAAGGATTTACTAATTTTAGAATGCAAAAACCTAAAGATGATGCCTTTTGAAATGCAAATTTTACTTTTGAACAATGCACTTGTCTTGAACAATTTATGTGTTCAAATGAAAAAAAATACATAAATCTACAATTTTAGAAATTGAAATTGAGATCTGCAAACAATAGGATATAAATAAAACAAAGATAAAATTATTCCCATAAGTTTCGAAAATGTCTTGTACAAGGACAAACAACAAGCAAAATGACAACTTTCTTGGTACAATTTTGATTGAATTTTTTTTATGTAAATGATTGAAAGACACTAATATGCATACTAATATGTGAAATTAATGCAATATGTATGCAATATTTTTGGATTTTTTGTGATTTTGAATGATGCAAAATGAAATTATGAAACCCTAAATGAGATGCAAGAATAACTAATGCAAATATTAGATCTAGGGTTTTAAAGACTTTCAAATCAAAATTTATGATGTACAATGTTGGGTTCACCAAAATGAAATAAAAGAAAAAGGGTGGGTGAGTAAGGTAAGGAATCAAATAAGAGCTTAAACCCAACTACAATTTCCCTTCTCCTAATTTCATTAGGAAAATAGATCTCTGAAGTATAGGATTGAATTTCAACCTTGAGGTGAGTCAACTGCATTAGGAAGGTTTGTTGTTTTCCTATGACAAAAATTAAAGATTTACACTTTTGGGAGATAATTTCAAATGCATTAACTAACTAAATTATATAGCATAACACTTGAAATGTAGAATATTTGATAGAAGAAACAAAAATAATAATTTGCAGGTAGATTTGTGAAGGGAAGAATTGTATGTACCTAGCCTAAAAAGCAGGTTATGAGTTTTGTAGCAGAACTAGTTTTCCCTAGGGTGAATGGGTCCTAGTCCAAGGGTCCAAAATCTGATTTTGAAGTCCTTGGATCTTGGATCCAATATTTTTATTTATCCAAGTTTGATTATCAGAAAGTCAGAAATAAAATTTGAAATTGAGTTTTTGTAGCTTGACAACAATGATGACAACTTTGACAACTTCAAAAAATTTCTCTTTTAATCAACTTTTAATTCTTCTTCACCTTTAAATTTGCACATGAAAAGAGAGAAGAAAAGTGTTTTTTTTTAGGTGAATGGGGGTTTTCCTTAGTCAAAAACCATGATGGTTATTAAACCTTGATATTGAAATGATGATAAATGGAAGGAATTAATGAATGAACAAAGCTAAGCTACAACTCACCAAACCATTAATGGTTTCCCTTAGAGGACAAAAGTATAACTCATCACTCTAAGGATTTGATCTTAGAGGAAAAAATTATAACTCATCACTCTAAGGATTTGATCTTGCATGAATTGACTTGAATTATTTCTTGATTTGATGTTTGAATGCTTGCTTGAATGCATGAAACCCACATCACAATGTTAGCTCCAAACATGACATGAAGATGCATACACTTTGACATGATATGATCTTTATTTCTGCTATAGATGACTAATAAATTTGATCTTCAATGCTCTTGAAAATAATATTTTCTCTTTTGAAGTTTTCCTCTAGCTTGTTAATGTTGAATTGATAAAATAACTAATTATTTATAGGTTTTTATTTAATCTCCCAAAAGTTAGATTCCACAAGTTGGCATTTGAAACTTGAATTTGAATCATTAAAATGCTGCCAAAAACATATTAAAAAATAGGTATTGGCACTTAAAGGGGACACATTCACCCTTGGGAGAATGAGTCCTAGGACCTAAGTCCAAGACACACAATTTCCAACATGTTTAAATTAATGTAGGAAATTGTTTAATATAGGTTTCCCTTTTGTAAAACAAGATTAATAAGTCTTTGAAATGCATAATTTAGGTAATTAGAAGCTTAATGAAGTCCAATTAATTAAGGGGATGCAAACATAGTATGAAAATGTAAAGGAGTATATTTTTCTACACTACATGTTCTATTTAGTGGTATTCCATCTTTTCTTTTATTTCCTACTTAAGGGATAGGATAAGGTGATTGAATTTCTCTATATCTCTTAATTCTTATGGTTGAAAGATTACAAAGGTTTATGAATCATCAAAAGACTAAAGGTTTCATTTAAGGATGGTGTGTGGTTGAGGTTTATGGCTTAGTATCTCATCTTCAATTTGTAGATGATACTTCTTTGATGGGAGTTAATAAAATTTAGGAAGTTATTCATTTACTTCATTCCTTAGATATTTATTTGGCACCTCATGTTAGCATTTTAATGAAGATAAGTCAAATATATTTTACTTTAATACTCCTCCATAATTCAAAATAGGTCAACTTCCTTTCGACTATCTTGGTATCCCTTTGTCTAATGGATCTCTTAGTTACCTATAATGGATCTCTTAATCAGTTTATGTGGATCTAAATGATTTTCCTTTTGTGAGGAATTTGCACTTGGAGGGTGGAGGGCCTAGTTTCTCCACTAGTAATGGCTCATGTTAGGTTAAGAAGAAGATTCATTGGGAGGTTCAATGACGCCCTCCCCCTCAAGGATTGTTGAAGATAAATATAGATGGATCTTCTAGGGGGAATCCTAGGCATGCTAGGATTGGTTCTATTGGTAGAGATAGTAATGGAGGGGTGGTGTTTTTCTTTTCTATTTATAAGGGTCACCATTCTAATAACCTCATGGAGGCTCTTGCTATTTTTCATGCTATTGAAAGAAGTTTTTCCCTGGGATGGAAGAGGATTATATGTGAATTTGATTCCCAGGTTGTAGTTGATATGTTGAATGAGTAGAGATTTTATGGTGTTAATTGGCAACTCGTTGTTGTGATCAAACAAATTGTGAATCTATGCAATTTGTTGGAATTTTTTTATTTTTGTCATATTCCAAGGGAATGAAATAAGGTTTCTGATCTTCTAGCAAAGTGTGCCTCTGAGCATGTGGAGAGGTGGGTTATTAATGACTAGGGTCTTTTATCCTTAGAGCTCTCTTTGTCCCTCAAAAAGATAATCATGGAAGAATTTCACATGTAATCGGTTCCTTAGTTGGGTCCCTTTGGGGACTTCTGTTGTGTGATTGGTTGGTGGTTTTTGTGGGATATTGCTATTGTTTTGTAATGTTTCTTTGATTCAATAAATTTTTACCCCCTTTTTAAAAAAATATTGGTGTTAAATCCAATATTATTCTCACTAATTTAGTCATGGTACTAGTTTCCAAATTTAATTGTATTCTAATAGAAGCTTCTCAATTAGATGTTGGTAAAGAAACTCTTAAAAAGAAAACTACTAGTTTTCTAGGCCTTCAACAAAAACCCCTTAAAAAATATAATTTAGATAAAAGTAAGGTTGGCAAGAAAAGTGATCATGAGAAGATGAAAAAAATAGTTCAATATAGTGTCATCCAAACTTTGGATTCTCCTTTTTCCATCTCACAAAAATGATAATTATTTCATGGAATTTTAAGGGTTTTGGTAGCACTTGTCATAACAACGTGATTCAAGATCTTGTTAGAATTCATAAGCCTAATATTTTTTCCTTCACATAAAAATTTTAATTGAAGAGATGTAACTTGTTTCATATACCATTTGGAACGGTAGTCAATGTCGTTGTGTTGGAGATCAAGGTTTTGCAAGGTGAGTGACATGTTTTTGGGACACTTGTCTTCTTGTACTCCCTCTTTTCATTGCAAGTAATCATTCTCTCTCTTTGGTTAATACTTGCTTTGACTTTGAAATTTCTATTCTTCTTCCTAGTTTTTATTCTTGAACTAAGTTTCATAGATAAATTGTTTGGGGTCCCATGTTCGCCATGTTTGTTCTCTATTTTTTTGCATCCATTGGAGTTTAGCTATAAATTTTAATGTAATTATTTCTCTTGGAGACAACATAGGTCATCAACTTGATACATCTTTGATTTAATTTCAATAAAATATCTATTTCCTCAACCTACTGGTGGTACCTACACATGGAACAATATAATATATAGTTTTGAATCCACTTCAGAGTGGTTGGCTAGATTTTTAGTTTTTGAGTGTTGGCCTGATGATAACTAGATAACCTCTTCTAAAAAAAATGTGTGGCATGGTTCAAATAATTGTCCCATTCATATTGTTTCTTGTCCCTTCTACCATACAAAAAAAAAAAAATTCTTCAAAGTTTCAATTAATGTGGGTCTGTGAAAAGTGTTGATACAAAAAAATGGAGTGTTGGTCTACAGGGAAATCCTTATCTGGAATTTCTATGTACTATTTCTTTAAAAGGTTTATTTTTATAAAATTTAAACTTAAGAGGTGGAATAAGTTTAGTTTCATATATATTTTTAGTAGAAGAAACAAGTACATGAAAAACTAAATGATATTACTCTCCAAATCAAAGAATTTGGAGTGACTAGGGATAGCCTTTTATAATAATATTTTTTGTCTAGAGAGCATCACAAGTGGAATCTTCATGAAGAGATCCTTTGAAAGAAAAAATATATAATTACCTTGTTGTAATAGGATAAACAAAATACATCTTTTTTCCATAATTGTGTTAAGGAGTTATCCTTAATGAAAAAGGTAAAGCTCTTGGCCCTGATGGCTTTCCAATTGAAACTTTCTAAGAATTTCTAAATATCATCAAAGATGATTTATTGAGGTGGTTATATAATATTATAAGAATAAAAAAATATTTAAGCTATTAATTCTACTTTTTTATTGTTGATTCCTAAAATGATTGGTGCAAATTCCCTTAGTATTTTTCATCCAATTACTATTTGTAATGTCACATCGAAGATAATTAATAAACTCATTACAGAACATGTGAAAAATGCTCTTGACTATCTTACATCACTTGATAAAGGATGCTTTTTAAAGCACCATTAGATACTTTATGGGGTCGTTATTGCTACAAAATATATTCATTTCGTGGCTTGTTCTAAGTAGAAAGACAATTTTATCAAATTTGATATGGCTAAGGCTTATGACCTAGTTTTATGGCCCTTATTAATGAATTATATTTCTGAACCATTGATTTTTGGCTCCTATGGACAAATCTTGCTCTTCTATGGTTTTTCACCTAAAAGGAGAGAGATAGGAGCAAAAATGCTAATGGTTCATTCAAATTATGCAATGTGTGATGTTTTCTAACCTAAATGAAGTTAACTAAATGCAATTGACTGTTCTAAATGAATAAGTATGAATGCAAAAGTGAAATTAAAGCTATGTTTGAAAACACATTGTGATATGTGAACAATGAACTAAATGAAGAAAATATGTAGAACAAAAAGAAAAGGGATGAATATGAGTGCACTTGGGTGAAGTTTGATGAATCTGGAATATTGTGGATGTTGGTTGAAGTCACTATTTTTTCACAGTGGGACTCATTCGCCCAGGGTGGCGAATTAGTCCTCCTCCTGGTGAAAAATGTTAGAAACAAGTTTCTATCTGTCAGGACCCAAAATCTGACAAAATTCAGATTTTCAGTCCTAAGGTGGGAATCATTTTCCATAGGCGGTGAATCAATCCTCTCCTAAATTTCTAAAACATCAGGAGACAACTCTGCAACACCAAATCTAGAAATCACTGGTTGTTGGGTTGTTGAAGTCAATTCTGTAGGAAACGAACATAAAACCTTCTCCAAGCTTGAAATAGACTTGAGTTGACTTGAAGCACCTAGTTGACTTGTAAACCAATCTTCAACACCAAAAATCTTGTCAAATCTACACACAAAAGGCTACAAACAAACATGCAATAGGGGAAAAATGGTTTAAGGTTAGTGAATAGGGGTTTGCCTTGGTCAAACCCCACTTTTGGTAATCAAACCCTTAATAAAATAATCAAATGCAAAGGAATGCTAAACTAACAACATACAAATGCTATTGACTTACCAAACCCTTGATGATGCAAGTCTGAAGTAATGTCAATGGCTGCTTCAAAGTGCTTAGATAGTGCTTGAAAAGATGTTGTAAAACTCTTGAATACTTGAATATGATGTATGAATGTTGGAGAATTATAGATGTAAAATGAGGTGAAAATCACTTATTTATACATACTTGTGCCTTAGTTACCCATTCATACCTCATCACAGGCTGACATCAAGTGTTTTTGAATAAAATCTTGAAAGGAAATTTAAAATATTTTGAATTTGGGGCCAAGGGGGACTCATTCGTCACCCATGGTGAATGGGTCCCACCTAGGACCTGAAAATGTGTTTTGGGAAATATGTTGTATTTAATGTTGTTTATTGGGATAATACTAAAAATTACACTTAATTAAGCATATGAGAGCATAAAGGGGCCAAATAAAGCATGAGAAAGGGATAAATAGTGAAAATATGCCTAGAAGAGCATGAAAGCTTGTTATAAGACTTTACAACACTTCAAAATAGGACTTGATTAATGATGAAAATGTGTTTTTTAGGTGAATTGTAATGAATAGAGTCTAGAAGAATGTAGAAATATCTTACAACACTTCACAACGCCTTCACAAAATGCCATTATTTGAATTTTAGTACCTAAATAAGCATGTTAAAGCCATGTTGCAACATAAAATAAGAGAAAAATAGACAAACTCCATGAAACAAGACCTAAAATACCATGAAAATGAGAAGGGACCATTTTTCTGTAGCACAATTTCTTACTTTGGATTTGTCTCAAATTGGATCACTTGGGTAATGAGTTATGTGGAATATTATTCTTATGTTCTATTTAGTGGTATTCCATCTTCTCTTTTCTTTCCTACTCAAGGAATGTGGTAAGGTGATTGAATTTCCCTATATCTCTTCATTTGTATGGTTGAAGGATAAGGAAGGTTTATGAATCATCAAAATACTATATGTTTCATTTAAGGATGGCATGTGGATGAGGGTTGTGGCTCAATATCTCATCTTTAATTTGTCTACGATACTGCTCTAATGGGATTTGGTAAAATTTAGGAATTTTTTCATTAACATAATTTCTTAGATATTAATTTGATAGCCTCATGTTAACATTTTAATGAAGATTTAAGTAAAATATATTTTACTTTAATAATCCCTCACACTTAAAAATAGGTAAAATTCCTTTCAACTATCTTAGCATCCCTTTATCTTATGGATCTCTTAATTGCGTACAATGGAAGAAGATTAATGATTGTTTCTAGATGAAGTTCAATCATTGGAAATTTGGTTGGATCTCTTTTTCTATTCATATTAATTTCCTAAAAAAAAATTACAAACCCTTCACTAGATAATATTGGTGTTGAATCCAATGTTATTTTCTCTAATTTATCTATGGTACCATTTCTCAACTTTGATTTAGTTCTATTAGAATCTTCCCAATCAGATATTGCTAAAGATAGTCTTAAACATAAAACTATTAATTTATTAGCCCTTCAACAAAAAACCATGAAAAAATAAAATTCAGATAAAAGTAAGGTTGGCAAGAAAAGTGATAACGAGATGATGAAGAAATAAAATAAGATTAGTTCAATCTAGTGTCATCAACACTTTGGATTGTAATTTCTCTATCTCAGAAAAATGATAATTATTTCATGGAAAGTTAGGGGTTTTGGTAGCACTTGTCATAAAAAAAAAATTCAATATCTTGTTAGAATTCATAAGCTTAATATTTTATCCTTCAATAAATAAAAATTTCAATGGAAAAAATTTAAGTTGTTTCATCTACCATTTAGAATGGTAGTTAGTGTCAATGTGTTGGCTCAGATCAAGTTTCTTTAGGGGGAGTAGCATGTTTGTGGGACACTTGTTAACTTACTACTTGTATTTGAATTGCAAGTGAACATTCTTTATCTTTGGTTGGTACTTGTTTTGACTCTGCAAATTCTATTCTTCTTTCTAATTTTTCTTGAACTTGAATTGATTTTTATAGATTTTTTTTGTCCAGTCCTATATTCAACATGTTTTTTCTCTATTTGTCTCTATCCCTTATATCTTAGCTATAACTTTGAATGGAATTCCTTCTCTTCAAGACAAGCTAAGGGGTCTTAGGAAACTTGATATATCTTCCATTTTGTTTCAAGAAAATATCTCTTTCTAGAACCTTGTGGATGTTAAACATAGTGGTGGTCTATACACTTGGAGCAACAAAATATGTGGTTTTGAATCTAGTTATGATTGGTTGTATATATTTTTAGTTTTTGAGTGGTGGCTTCATGATAAGTGGATAACCTCTTCTAAATTTTTTAAGTAGCATGGCATAGCTCATTAGCCCATTAATATTTTTTCATCTCTCTTCTACCATAGAAAAATTATTCTTCCAAGTTTCAATTAATGTGGGTCCATCATAAGTGTTTACACCAAAAAATTATAGAGTGGCGGTTTATAGGGAAACCCTCCTCCAAAACTACTATGTATTATTTATTTAAAAGGTTTCTATTTATAAAATTTAAACTTAAAAGGTGGAATAAATTTAGTTTTGTATTGTGTTTTGGTAGAAGAATTATGTACAGGATTTAAAATCAATGATATTACTTTCTAGATTAGAGAATTTGGAATGAATACGATTTTTTTTCTAGAAGAATATTCTTTAGCCAGAGTGCTTCATGAGTGGAATCTTCATGAAGAGATCTTTTGAAAGAAAAATATATAATTTCCTCATTGTAAGAGGGTGACCAAAATACCTCTTTCATCCATAATTTTGTTATGGATAAGCATACTAGTAATTTTATCACCTTTTCTCAAGGATTTATATTGTCTTCATTTGATATTATTAATCAAGATGCTTCTTGTTGTTTAAATTATTCCTTATTTTTAAAAGGTGATCATGTCAATATGGTAGAAGAAAGGATAATTTTAAATTGCTTTCCTTCCCTAGGCTCTACAATAATAAAATTTGTGCTCATGGATTTCATCAATATGGATAAATTGAGAAATGTTTTTTAAATGAAGAAAGGTAAAGCTCATGGCCCTGATGGATTTTTGATTTAATTTTTCCAATAATTTTTGGATATTCTCAAAGACGATTGATTGAGGTGGTTTGAGAATTTTAGTGGAATAAACAAATTCGTAAAGCTATTAATTCTATGTTTCTAATCTTTATTCCTAAAAATATTGGTATAGATCCCCTTAGCCTTTTTCATCCAATAAATATTTATAATGTCACTTAGAAGATCAATACTAAACTCATTGCAAAATATTTGAAAAAGGTTCTTGAGTCCTATCATATATTACTTGAGGAAGGAAACTTTGTTAAGTGTTTTTAGATAATTGATTGGGTTGTTTGATTAAGATAAAGATGGGTAGGGCCCATGTACTCATTACAAAACGGCCATGAAGATTATACAATAGAGCTCATGAGAAGTGAGGCACCCAAAAACTAAAAACTAAAATACCCAAAAGGATAGATCACTACATAATAAACACATAGAAATGGAAAGAGATTGGAAAGATACCAGAGTAGCTACTAGTTGCCCAACAACTAGAGGCCATTGATTGACTACCATTCCTTAGCCAAGAATTATATTTTTTCATTGAGAGATAGAGGTTTTTGATTCATGGTATGACCATCCTCAATAGGGGGTGTGGTAGAAATATCCACATTTTTTCACTTCTTCTTGGTACTAGCACCCTCTGAAATATCCTTCTCAGCTTGCTTACCTTAGGTGCCCTTGAGTTCTTGCTGGAACACCTAGATGGTGACAAAAATATTCTTCATTGTCTCTTTATTGTAGTCTACAATATATTCCAAGCTTTGAAGTGTTTTTGTTGATTGTTGTGCATCGTGGCCACCTCTTGGACTATAGTTTATTTATTTCCACTAAAGTCCCAATTATAGACTTAATATCCTCTACTCGAGTCTCCAATTTATCCCATTTTCCAATGAAACAACATGATAGTCTTCCTGGAAAGGAGAGCCATTAGGGGATTCCTCGAGGCTAGGTTTTGAAAAAATCATTAGAATTGTTTGAAATAGAAATTAGGGGTGGTAAAAAAAAGACACATACTACAAAAATTATTCATTCCATGGCTTGTTCTAAGGAGAAAACATTTTTTTATCAAAGTTGATATGGATAAGGCTTATGGCATGGTTCAATGGTCATTATTAAGAAATTATCTTTCTCATTTTTTATTTGTCTCATACTAGATCACTTGGGTAATGAGTTATGTGGAATTCTATTTTTATGTTCTATTTAGTGGTATTCCATCTTCTCTTTTCTTTCCTACTCAAGGGATATGGTAAGGTGATTGAATTTCCCTCTATCTCTTTATTCTTATTATTGAAGGATTAAGAAGGTTTATGAATTATCAAAAGACCAAAGGTTTCTTTTAAGGATGACATGTGGTTGAGGGTTGTGGCTTAGTCTCTCATCTTAAATTCATAAATGATACTTCTCTAGTGATATTTGCTAAAATTTTGGAATTTGTTCATTTACATCATTCTTTAAATATTTATTTGGAAACCTCACATTAAAATTTTAATGAAGATAAGTCAAATATATTTTAATTTTATACTCCTTTATATTTCAAAATAGGTTTTCTTCCTTCCAACTATCTTGGTATTCCTATGTCTAATGGATCTTTTAATCACTTACAATGGAAGAAGATTCTTGATAGTTTTAGGATGAAAGTCAATCATTGGAATTTTGGTTGGTTCTCTTTTTCTAGTCATATTACCTTCCTAAATTTGTTTTTCAAGACCTCCTATTAATAAATTTATGATTCTTTCTGCTCCTAAAAGTGTTTTGAAGGAGTTACATTTTGCTTCCAAGAAATTCTTATGGGCTACAACCCCGATTCTAAAAAATGGAATCTAATTAGTTTTGATAGGATTTTTCGACCTAAAAAAAATGGTGGTCTTGGTATTAAATAGGCTAAACTCAATAGTCAGTAGCTAGATGTAAAATTTTATTGGAGACAGTGTACATAGGTAAAAGTATAAAATTATGTCACACTTTTAGCCAATTTATCAACACGAGTGTATTTAAGTATTCCTAACTAAAAATTAATTTTATTAGACCATATGATCTAGCTAGATTCATTGAAGCTAGGTTAGATAATGTCATAAATTTTTGAACTAAAATTATTCGCTAAATGTATATGTAGCACTAGTTTGAGGCTAGTTTATCAAATAAGTAAATTTATTCAAAAATCTTGTCTTTTCACAACTAGCACTCATGTAAATAATTGAACTAGAAAATTATTCAGATGGACACTCTCTTGCAGTTCTAAGGTTTTGCACCCAAAAGGAGAAAGGTATGCCACAAAAAATCAGGGGTTCACTAAAGACTATTGCTAATATGATTGAAATATGTCTAAATGTAATGCCCTAATTGATAAAAGTAATGAATTATTAATGCTAAGCTAATGAAATACAAGATGTTTGAAAACCAAATGTGATATCCAAAATGACTTAAGAATGCAAACAAACTATAATATAAATGAATGAGACTAGAGAGGTGCATCTAGAAACTAGAATGTGATGCAAAGAGGCTCTAGAATATTGTAGAATTTGTTGTTGAAGCCAATTGGGACACTTATGAAAAGTTGGGCAACTTAGTCCTATTTTGGGGAAATTTTGTTGGAACAAGTTTCAGCCAAAAGGGTATCCAAAACTACAAAAAACACTTTTAAGGCTTGACAGTGGGACTAATTTACCACTGATGATGACTTAGTCCACCTTCAACTTTTGAGAATTTTGAATATGCAATCTGTAGCTCTTAGTTTGTACTCTGGTTCCTGGTAGGTGTCCAAATTTGAATCTGCAAAATTCAATCTGTAAGTGATCTCCAAGCTTCTTTTAGAGATTTGTTGACTTTGAAAGAATTTGATGAATTATTGACAACTTTTAACACCTTTCTCTTTAACAAATCTGCATACAAGACCTACAAAAAATACATGAAAAGAGGGGAAAATGCGTTAAGGGTTAGAGAATAGGGGTTTGCCTTGGTCAAACCCCGATTTGGTAATCAAACCCTTGAAAATGAGATGAAATGGAAAGACAATGAATGAGCAACATGCAATGCTACAACTCACCAAACCCTTGATGTAGAAATCTAAAGATATGCAAGTAGAAGCTCAAATAAATGTAGACTTGATAATGCCTAGAATTATTGAGAATGATTAATTGAATAAATTAGTGAGTGAATGGATGTATGAATGAATTGGGGGAAAAAATGAGAGGAAAACCCTTTATTTATACATTATTATACAAATTTTTCTAAAAATACCACATCGCAGGCCGACCTCAAGGCTAATAGAATAATATCTTGTCAGAATTTTGAAATAATTTTGATTTTCGTGCCAATTCAAACTAAGTCGCCCCTAGTGGCAACTTGGTCCCACTAGGGAAATTTTAATGGTTGTAGGGAATTAAAGTGTATTTAATGATTTTTAATGGGATTATTCTCTAAAAGACACTTAAGTAGGGCCTATAAATGGATTAAAAGGGGCCATTTAAACATAAGAAAGGGTCAAATTATTGATGACAAGATTAGAAAAGTGTGAAAGTTTGTTACAACATTTAATAACACTTTGAAATAACCAAGAAAAAGGAAAACACAAAAGAATAATGCCAATGTATGCCCACACTTTAAAGGAATTGCTACACACCATACTGTGAGAAATTACTTTAAAGTAGGGAAGGAAAAAAATGCAAAAAGAAGAAAGAAGACATGAGAGCCAACTTGGAAAGCCCTTATGCCAAGTCATATGTTTTTGAGTAAGGCTAAGTCATGTGAGAGAAAAAGGAAAGGAAGAGGGGTTGCCCCAAAAAGGGAAAACACCAAACACATAGGGGATCTATGGATTTGGGGTCAGTATGTTCTTTGCTGCAATGTTGTTTTAGAGAGCTTAGAACTATCATCATCCCCCAAATACATAGAATTGGAAGAATGACATAAAGAGAGAAAAAACAAAGAAAAAGAAAGAACCCTTCTGGGTCAACATGGAAGAGACATAGGGTGTCTCAATGCTTTGTGTCATCCCCAAAAGGAAAACACAAGTAAAATTAAAAAAAAAAGGCGAAAGGAAAATATTTTGGGTCAACATGTAAGGAGACATAAATGTCTCAATTCCTTGCATCATCCCCAAAAGGAAAACACAAGAAAAATAAAAAAGAAAAGGAAAAGAAAAAGAAAGGCCTTTTGGGTCAACATGAAAGAGACATGAATGTCTCAATGCCTTGAGTCATCCCTAAAAGGAAAACACAAGAAAAATACAAAAGAAAAGGAAAAGAAAAAGAAAGGAATTTTAGGTCAACATGAAAGAGACATGGATTTCTCAATGCCTTGCATCATCCCCAAAAGTAAAACACAAGAAAAGTCAAAAGAAAAGGTGAAAGCGATGTACGACATATAGAAGAATGAAGGTAGAAATAGAGGAATGTCACAAAGAGAAGGAGAACATCAAATACAACATCATGAGGGATCATTTTACACACATGCAAACACTGAAAAGAAAAAGAAAAAGAAAGTGCAAAAGACTACTAAGGAAAATGCAAGTCAACCATCGAGAAAGTCATCTGCCTCCCAGTCATGTTCATGATAGGTCGAGGGCCGAAAACTAGCGAAAGGGACAAGAGAAAGTTATGAACTAGGGGAAGCACCAGGTTTAACATGCTTTGTAGGAGATTTTTTGTTTAAGCTCTTAGAAGAGGAGAACAATGTATTCAAATCATTATGCACCCCTTCATCAATTTTAGTGATCTCATCATCATCATCCAGATTAATCACAATAGGAGGATGAATAATAATATCCACTGAAGGGCATGTACCTATTTTTGTGATTGTTGTATTGGATCATTTTGTTGTTCTTGAGGAGGAGAGTCATCAAGCATTGCTTTTGTCAAGTGTGGATTTTGATTTTCTTTGTTTTCTTCTTCTTGTAACTTGTGAGCAAGGGCACGACATCTACACTTACATTTCCTAGCTCCTTTGTTTCGTTTGGTTTTGTTGTCAATTTTTTTTTGTAAAGGAGTGGGTTGATCAACCATATGTTTCTTTTCTTCCCAAGGGTAGGAATGAAAGAAACCATGGAAGGTTGGTGATCCACTTTCTCTTTGGAATTGTAAACTTGTTTTATGCGAGGAGGCATGACTGAGTTGTTTTCATTGTCTTGTGGTCTCTTGGATGATGTTGGGGAAGTTTTTGGTGTTGATTGAGCTTGGTTGGTTGGTTCTCATTCAAGTTGAAGCACTGTTTCTTCTAGGATAGGAGTGTCGGAAGTAAATGGGGACATGTTGCAGAGAGACAATTTTGCTATTTTCTTTGCTTTAATTTTTCGGTAAGCAATGAAAAAGAAATATTTTTGAGGTGTTATAGGTTCCATGGGCTCAGGCCAAAATACTTCTAAGGAGAAGTTTCCTTTGGATGAAAATGGCATAAAGCCACTATGGTGAACAATAAATATTTCATTGTCAAATGGAAACATTAAGCATTTATGTATAACTGAAGGGATGACTTTCATTGAGCAAAGCCACGAATGACCTAGCTGTAAACAAAATTGGTCTAACTATGGGATGATGGAGAATGTGACATCTAATGTTTTGGGTCCTATTTGTAATGGAAGGGTGGTCAATCCAATCACATGGAAAGAAAAACCATTATGCATCTTGATCCATGTTTTCAGTTTATTAGAGTCATCTTGATAAAGTTTAGGTAATACTCAAAATTCCTCAGTGACTGCTTTCTCTCCGTAGGAAGGATCCATTAGTATCCCATTAGTGGGCTTGTCATAGATATGACTGACTATGTAAAGAGGACCATCAGGGAGATTTTTAAGTATTTCCTTAGAGGATAAAGTAATATCAAGAGATTTCTTAGGTTGGCCCTTACGAGGGATAACATCTATCGCACCTACCATTTCATCCATAAGATTAACAATGGTAATATGTGGAATAGGATTAGGATGTTCATCATCTATATCAACATTGATCACATCATTATTTGGAGTTTCACTAGCTTTGACAAATGAAACATTATGTTTAGGCATTGGATCAGTGAAAATTTACAAGTTTTAATTTGGAGGGGCAACAGACTTATTGCCTTGATCATTAACACCTGTAATGAATAGATGATCAGAATCAATGAGGTCTTGCACAAGATGTTTAAGATGCTTACAATGTTTTGTGTCATGTCCATTTTGTCTATGATAATGAAAATAAACATTGGATTTAAAGTTTGGAGGTAAATTCTTAATAGGATTAGGTGATTTTATAGCAGGTAAGGTAATCATTTGTTGTTGTAAAAGTTGGGACATTGTGTTATGAAGTGTGTCTGGTAAAGGCGTGAATTGTTTTTTTGGATCTCCATAAGTAAAGGGCAATGTGGGTTTAACAACTGATATTTGGTTATTGACAGTTTGAGGTGGTTGTTGAGGGGGGTTGAACTACAAGAACCCTTTTTTTTCTTTCTAAATGGTTCATAAGTGTTTTGGTTAGCATGTTCAAATTTCTCAGTTCAGCTAGAAGTGGAATTTGCATCTCAACTACTAACTGAATTGTGATAATCACAAAGAGCAGTACACAAGTGCATAAAGGAGGGGATTTTCATCATGATGATTTTTTCTTGAAGTTTAGTTTTCAATTTTTATACAAACATATTTTGAAGGTGTGGGTTAGGAATCTTGACATCGAGTTGAAAATAAAGTGATTGATAGTGTGAGATAAAATTAGTTATCTTTTCTTCTTTGTGTTGCTTGCATCTCATCAAATCAAGCAAGGTTTTTATTGGAGTTATATGAACTTGAAAATGATTTATAAATGCATAAACTAGTTCATTGAAGGAAAGAATTGAATTGTTCGATAAGGATGAAAACCATTCCAAGGCAGTGTCTTTTAGAGTCCTAGGAAATAGTTTTGCTAATAGTTTATCATCAAGGAAAAAGTCACTGCATAAGGTTGTGTAGGCATTAACATGGTTATAAGGATTTCACTTCCCTCCATATTTCTCAAATCTAGGCATCTCTATCCCTTGTGGCATCGGTGTTCGCAATATTTCCAAAGAAAATGCGGTGCTTTGAACATAATATCTGGGCGGTCCATTATGATTTTGGTTGATGGTGGATATTTGTTTCTGCATGGATGAAATAGTTTGGAAAGGTTGGGTTATTAAAGGGTCACTGTAAGTGGTATGAGGTGGAAGGGAAAGTGGTGATGGAGTGTATGTAGTGGTAGGGCAAGTGAATGGAATGCTCATAGATGGTATTGTAGAAGAGGATAGAATATGTGATGCTACACAGGGATTAGGGATGCTAACAAGAATAGTTAGGGAAGGAATCACATTACTAACTTGTTGGGATGTTGTTGTGACATGAGGAGTGGTATAGGTAGGTATGGAGGCTACTGTTGAGGGAGGAGGAGTGTGAGCTTCTCCTTGGATAACCACAGTGTTTGCTAGTTGAGGGGTACTAGAGGTGGAAGGATCATGCTTTATGTATATCTCAACTATTTGTTTCACAACGTCTAGGAATTCTTCACTTTCAAGCATGAGATGGATGTTTTCTATGGTAGGAATTGTAGTGGCTGAAATTTTTTCAAGGCTCACTTGATGTTGGAGATGTATTAAGTCCTCATGAATGTTAATTATTTTGTCTTGTAGGATGTGATTGTTTTGTGTGTCAACTTGCATATTGGAAGGCACAAAGTTACTAAAGGTAGTATCCATGCCTAGTGTACTAGTTGCAATATTAGGAGTGGAAGCTTTAGATAACCCAAGATCCACAATGAGTGTATTATCATGGGATAACATGAATCTCAAACTTCTTCTCACTAAGGTATTAGCAATAGGACACCAAACACTCATGCAAAGGTCTCTAAATGTGGGTGAATGCAAATGCAACATAATATAATAAGAATGAAATGACTAATACTGAATATCTAAAAAATAAAACTAAAATGAAAAAATAGCAAGCATAAACTCAAAAATTACAAATTAAATTCCATAAAATGTAGTGATAAACATGCAATTGGACTGTCACCTAGAGTGGCGAATGAGTTCAGGTAGTGAATTTTTTGAAAATTTTTTTAAAATTTTAATGGATTTTTATGATTTTTATGTGTTTTAATGTAGATATAATATGAATATGTAGAATGTTGTTGATTTTCAATGAAATGCAATGCAAAAATGCAAACTATATGAGTTGTTCCCTAATGCAAAGTTAAAAAACCTAGGATGCAAACTAAACAATGCAAAATGCAATGCAATGTTGATGCAAGATATTCCTAGGATGTAAATGCACTCTAAATCAGAAATAGGATGTTCTAAATATAGGTTCACCAAAATGAACTACAAATTTTTGTAGATAGACACTCTCTTGCACTTCTAGGGTTTTGCACCCAAAAGTAGAAAGGTATCCCAAAAAAACTTGGGGTTTCACTCAAGAATAATGCTAATATGATTGAAATATGTCTAAATGTAATTCCCTAAATGCAAAGAATTGATAAAAGTAATGAATTATTAATGCTAAACTAATGAAATGCAAGACATGTTTGAAAACACAATGTGATAGGCAAAATGACCTAAGAATGCAAACAAACTAAATAGAAATGAATGAGACTGGAAAGCTGCACTTGGAAATTGGAATGTGATGTAGAGAGGCTCAAGAATCCTATAGAATTGGTTGTTCAAGCCATTTGGGACTCTTACACTAACCTGGGCGACTTAGTCTTGTTTCAGGGAAATTGTGCCAAAATAGGTTTAAGCCAAAAGGGTATATGGAATTGTAGAAAACACTTTTCAGGCCTGGAAGTGGGACTAATTTTCCACTGATGGTGACTTAATGCACCTGTAACTTTTGGGAATTTCAAAGATGCAATCTGTAGCTCTCGGTTTGCACTTTGGTTCCTAACAGGTGTCCAGATCTTAATCTGCAAAATTCAGTCCATAGGTGATCTGCAAGCTTCTTTTAGGGATTTGTGACTTTGAAATAATTTGATGAATTTTTGAAACCTTTTAACACCTTTCTCTTTGACAAATTTGTATAAAAGACTTGCAAAACACGCATTCAAAGAAGGGGAACAGGGTTAAGGGTTAGTAAATAGGGGTTTTCCTTGGTCAAACTCTGATTTGGTAATCAAACCCTTGAAAATGAAATGAAATGGAAAGATAATGATGAATGAACAACATGCAATGTTACAACTCACCAAACCCTTGATGTAGAAATTTGAAGATATGCAAGTAGAAGCTCCAATGAATGTAGACTAGATAATGCCTAGAATGCTTGAGAATGATTAAGTGAATGAATTAGTGAGTGAATGGATGTATGAATGAATTGGGGGTGAAAATGAGAGGAAAACCCTTTATTTATACATGTTTATACAAAATTTACCGAAAATACCACATCACAAGCTGATCTCAAGGCTAAGAGAATAATATCCTTCCATAATTTTGAAATAATTTTGATTTTTGTGCCAAGTGGGACTAAATTGACCCTAGTGGTGACTTGGTCCCACTAGGAAAATTTTAATGGGTGTAGGGAATTAAAGTATATTTAATGATTTTTAATGGTATTATTCTTTGAAACACACTTAAGTAGGGCTTGCAAGTGCATTAAGAGGCCATTTAAACATAAGAAAGGGTCAAATTATTGATGACAAGCTTAGAAAAGCATGAAAGTTTGTTACAACACTTTACAACACTTTGAAATAAGGCTTGGTAAGTGATAAAAAGAGGTTATTTAAGTGAATTATAATAAAAAGGTCCTAGAAAAGTGTGAAAGTGTGTGTTACAACACTTCACAACACTTTTACAAGACATCATAGAATTCTTATTGATTCGCAAGGGTCCAAGACCAAATGTGAATGTGTTGATTGTTAGATTTTAGTTGTTTATTGTGATTGTTCATCCTTGATGTCAAAACAGGCTTTAGTGATATTGATATTGGTCACAGTTCATGTACATTGTCTCAGATTGGTCTCAGATTTTAGTTTTTGGTACATATTGATTGGCTTGGGTAATACATGATACACAGATAGTCTAAATTGTTGTGTTGGTTGTGATTATGCATGTGTTTTTTGGTTCACACATGATGATATCTTCAGTGGTCTGTTCAGTTATATTTATAATGATCTTAGTTCAGTTTGGATACTCTTGCATTATTCAGTTTTTGTTACTTTGGTTGGACTAATTCAATACTTTGTGGAAAATGCTTTGGATACCTTTAGTTTATATAATTGTACTGATCATTCAGACTTGTGTGCAACACTTGGACAGGGGTTTCACTCATTTGCAGGCATTGATCACATTTATATTTCAGGTGATATCATTTCAGTATACTTTTATCATTGGCTCTTGATTGATATATAAATGTGTTGCACTATTCTTACATTGACAAGGACTTATATTTTTTCATGTATATATCAAGCTGTTAGTCATTGACATTCATAGGTGCTAGTAACGAGATTATAAAATGACATCTATAGTTTATATTGGCACTTGATCCTTTTGAGTGTCTTCCACCAAGGCAATATTTTATCACTTGCATTATATTAGTTTACTTGGTTTCACCATTGGTTTCACTTGGTATTAAAATCTTTCACAAGCCAAGATATGCTTTATGTCTCACATAACCAAGAAATTATTTATAAAGGAGATTGGACTCCTATGGTTTCAATTGGTAAATGAAGACACATGAATCGAACTTCAAGGGCTTATGGTTAAATCTTTACACACACATCAATTTTTTGATGATTAAAATATAAGCCATTTAAATGGCTATTGGTTTTGGCTTGGGCATCCTATTTGTATCAGCTTTGTTATCTTTGGCAAGTCATTGTGTATGCTAAATAAGTATGGTCGGATTTCACTTTATATATTTACCATGTTACACATTACTATCGGGCTTCTTGTGTTTCACATGACTTGTTATTGTGACATCGGGTTTATTGATTCATTACATGGCATTTACACTTGATGAATTGTCCATCAAAGTGCATTATGGCTTCATGTGGTAAATAGGTCACATGGTCAGTGACTCATGTGTTGACAACAATAATATATTTAGCAATAATAAAGTTATCATTTGTATTGTTGACATCACACAGACTCCAAATGATTATACATTTTTTCAAAATGCTCGATGGCAAAGAAGTTAGGGAAAAATCCATTATGTCTTTTTCATTTTTCTTTGAAGAAAAACCCTAGCGCCACCATGGAGAGTTTGCGGTTTCAGTTATAGTGTGTTCTAGTTGGTTTTCAAGCTTGGTTTTCAAGTATGGCAGTTTATGAATGGTGGCAAGTTAGTTGGTGGATTTTCCACGAGCTGGAAGTGAAGGAAATAAAGAATCTTATGGGATTTTTGGCTGCAGTTTGATCTGCCATAACAAAATGTAATATCTATACTTTGCTTTGTTCTTTCAAAGGTAAATCTAGTGAATGGAAAAGTAAAAAAGAACTTGGTATGGTTTCAATTTCAAACAGTTGGCTTCATTTTTGGTTTCAATTTTAAAAAGGATCTTGTGTTTTCGTTAATCATAACTAAATCTACTTAAGGGTTTTGATGTTTACACAGTTTTTCTTTGTATAAATACATGACACAAAATCATGACTCAAGAGGAGGGTTTATGAGACAAAATAAAGTGTTGTCGAAAAGAGAATAAGGGTTTATTATAGTGATATTTTTGTATCTTGGAAAATTGAAAAAGAGAGCTTAAAGTGTATATATCTCTGATCCTTATTACAAAGATTGCATATTTTAGTGAGATTATATTGGTACTATTTCATTCAGTACAAATTATAATGGGGATTATTTTATATCTTTTATATGTACTATGTTGATATTTTTTAATTGCAAAAATAATGTAGTCATAAGGTCTTGATAGTTTGCATGGTTCTTGAGAAACTTTGTAAAGGAGTTGGTGCTCCTACTAAAGTTGGTGCTTCAAAATTTTGGTGGAGTTGGTGCTCCTACTGAAGTTGGTGCTTCAGAATTTTGATGGAGTTAGTGCTCTTGAATTGTTACAGAGTTAGTGCTTTGAGAAATATTGTAATCAGTTTGGAATTAAGCCTGTAAGGAATTTTGGAGTGGTTTTTCTATGCCAAGAGGGTTTTCCACAAATCAAAGCTCTGTGTTTCTCTTTTGTGTGATTTTTACTTATCTTGCTTAAGTTTTCATTATGTCATTTGTCAAAGTGGTTCATGCAATGCTTTGATATATTATCATAGTTCCAAGTTGTCTAAAAGTTCAAATTTTAATTGTTCATGTTCAATGTATGAATGTTAAATTCTGCCATTGGTGAGTTTGGTGTTCTATGTAAAAGAAAGCATTAAAAGGTTGTTCATTCAACATTATGTGAACAATGTATATCATGCTTGGATATGAGTTGTTAAGAATTCTTGTTATGTTTGGTTAAGTCATTGGAAAACAATCTTAGTTTTCATATTGCATATATAAGTCACTCATTTGTTCAGACAGTTCAAATTTGCACTTCAAGTCATAAAAAGTTTTAATTTATACATTACTCTAATTCACCCCCCCTTCTCAGAGTAATTCCACTTCTAGCATTGAACACATTATTACAACATTAAATCTAGGCAAAACTAGGCCAACATCCATAAGAAAGACCCAAATGAGCATGAAAATGTCCAAAGATACATTTTTTTGGGACAAAATAATATTTTTGTAAAAATATAAAAAATACCCTCTTATAGATTTACAATTGCAATTTACAATAATATATATTTTTAATAGTTTGATTATTATTTAAACTTAATTTTTTATGTTTACTAAAAGTAGGTTATCAACACCAAAACATAAGGTTGATTATTTTGTCAAGAAAAAAAACTACATTTTTTTAAAGAAATTTGAAAAGGGTTATGATGCACTAGATAAAAAAATTTATGCCAAGATGGTATTTTTTCTATTTCAGACAAATATTTAAGACAAAGGATGACGTCCCATGTAAATAGTTGTTTTTCATAAGTTACACACATTTAAATATTTTATTTCAAAAAATATTTATCAAAATTGGGAAAAATAAATCCATGCACTAAAGTTTCAAGTTGTAAATATATATAAAAAAATTGAAGGAAAAATAATAAAATTTACTATATAAAGAGTGATGTCCCATCTAACTTTATTTTTCAATATTTTATCAACAACTAAATTATAGTGTCAATTTTATTAAAAAACATATTGAAATAATTTTTTATTTAAAAAAGAATACAAATATAAAATACAATGAAAAGTACACATTTTATCAGTTTACATCATTTCAAAATTCAAAACATATATATGACACTTTTTAATGATTCAATATAAAAATTTGGATGAGTGTTGGTTGCTTCCTTTATAAAAGTGTTGACACAACTTTGTACTTTTACCCACATAAAAAAAGAGTCTTGGGTTAAAATTCAAAATCCTAAATATCTTCAAGAGGTGGTTGCTTAGGAGATTCTGAGAATTGATTTGACTAGTAATAGTTCCTTGGTTTGGAATACTATCAAGAAGGATACTTTACTTGATAAGAGGTCTCTTTTGGATTGTGAATTCTAGTGACAAATCTCTCTTTTGGACTGATTATTGGGATCTTCACTCCCCTATTATTTCCTCTTTCCCCCTTCTTGATCAGTTGAGAAATACTTTTGTGAATGCTAGCTAGTTTAAAGTTGTTAATTTCAAGGAATGTCATCAAGTGGGGAATAATTTTATTATTTGCTGGAAATATATGAATTGTTGGCCTACATGGGGTAATCATTATTCTAGGGCTCTCCTAGCTTCTATACTTGTTGATAATCCTTGTTCTTGTCTAAAAAAAGTGATGATTTAGCTTGGGTTTTCGATCATGAACGAGTTTACTCTGTCTCAAGGGGTTATCAATTATTGGAAGTTGAAAGGCATGTTTTGAAGGATTTCCCTTGGTGGAAAAAGGTTTGGAATACTTTTGTTGGCCTAGTTATAATTTCTTTATTTTTCTTATTTCTCAAAACAAATGTCTTATTAGGGACAACATCAGATGATGAGGATTTCAAGGTCCATCTAACTATGTTCTTTGTGCATACGATGAGGAAAATAATTCCCATATTTTCTTTTAATGCACCTTTTCCATGGTTCTTTGGTAGTAGTGATGACATTTTGGAATCAACATGTTATTTTTGCTACCTCATTAGACTTTTGGGTTCGCATGGGATGTCTTGCTACTCAAGCTTCTTTTTTATTGGTGGCTTACGATATTTTCCTTATGTTTCTCCTCTAGCAAATTTGGTTGCAGAGGAATCATTGAATTTTCTAGGGACATCAACACCTCATTGAATAAATTTGGTAGAAGGTTTTAAACTTAGTCAAAGAGACTATAACAACTTAGTGTTCTTTAGATCGGGACCTTGATTTCTCTGATCTTTTAATTATCAAGCATTTAGATTTGGTTAACATTTCTAGTTCTTCTTCTCTTCCATCTAATAGCAAACATTCTCACAAGGTTAATAGAGATAAAAATGGTTACCTTCCCCTACAAATATTTTTAAAATCATTATTGATGGTTCTTCTATAGGAAATCCAAGTACAACTAGGATTGGTAGTCTTGGATGTGATGCTATTGGCTCAATTCACCTTTTATTCTCCATTGCTATAGGATTTGGTACTAATAATCAAATAGAGGTTCATTCCCTTCTTGTAGCTTTTGAGAAAGATTCTGAATTGGATTGGGAACATATTATTTGTGAAATAAATTCTATGGTTCTTGTTTCTTTGTTGAGCAACAAGACTTCATACTAATCTTCTTAACATCCTGCATCTTTGGTTGATCAAATTATTTCTTATGCTTGAATTTTTGATACCATCTCCTTTGTTCATATTCCTTATGAATGGAATATGGTTGTTGATTCTCTAGCTAAATAGACGTTGAAGGCTCTTACTAAATGGAATCCTTTTTATTGGGATTCTTTATCCTTTGATTACACTACTCAATTTATTCATCTTCCTCAACATGATAAGGGTTGATCATAGTATCTATTGCTTCACTATTGTCAAAATCTCTAGATTTTTGGTGGTGGACGATTTCTGAAAAATCTCTTTGATTTTTCCTTTTCTTACTTTCTTTACAGCTATTGCTGTTTAGAAATCTTTATGTAACTTTTTTTGAATTCTTGATTAATATATTTTGAATTTTTTTTAAAAAAAAATTACTTTGTTTTGAAGTTAAGAATTTTTACTTTTCACATTTTAGGTGAATCTTCTAACGGTTAGTAGAAAGTTTTAAATAAAACTCGGATAATCAAACAAATTATATAAAAAGCTTCCAATAATTAACAATTTCCAACAAATGTTATTGAGAAGGTAGAATTGTTTCTGGTAATTTGATCCTTTTAGATTGTGATACTTGTCTTTGAATTGAGTGGTCCGCCAGGAGATAAGATAGAAGCTGAAAGCATATCATTGCTCACGCAGATTTTCTTGTGGGACCCTTGAAACAAAGAGCTTACAAAAATTATACGTTGTAATCGATGTACCCACACAGAAAATTTCATAACACCAGTACGAAGTTGGAATCTATCTGTATCATATGCGAGACAATGTAATATGAGCGTCCATTATTCTATCTTCAGGCACTACAGGACGCAGTCTGATAAGGAAAACAGACATTTCCAACTGGCTATTTTTTCCAATAAAACCCATGACATAACATTTGTGGTAGGGCTGAATATGGTGGTCCTGATTAATTTTCGTCCGTAACAATTATGAGGAGTTGTTGCAGGGTATGGAGCCTCTGCCACTGCATGTCACTGAACTTATCTATCGTATCATTTTCAATTGATAATGATGGGTCATTTCGCTTGTTTCTCAAATTGCTGTTCTTCTTCATCCCCATTACTATTAACAATCTGTTCCACAAAAACTTATTCAGATACAACTCCCAGAAAAATCTTTCGAGATGGTCCCAACAAAAAATAATTCAAATTCGACGTAACGAGTGGCGCAAGAGGATTATCATTGTCCTAAGCACAGGGTAGTTAAGAGATGAGAATGATGTATGGTGTCAAGCAATATAGAGAGTTGATTAGGTTTTTCCTATCTATTTTATCATAGCAATTCAGTCTTCACCGTTACAGTTTGTATATCTTTGACATCAGTATCACTTAGTTTTAGAATTTTTTTAGTTGACCATGTTGTATTTTGAAAGTCTAATATAACCATGTTTATTTGACTTTAGGGTTTCTTAAGTACCTTAGCATCGAGGGTGTATATACTTGGTAATATTTAGTTTCTTTAACAGTATACTAATTGAGTTCCATTGGTGTTAAAAAGAGAAATTTTAAAATCAAAATAATTTAATTATTGGCACTATCTCTACCAAGATTATAGTGCCAACATTTTTGTTGTACATCACTTTATAAACCAGGTTAGAAGTCTCATTATGTAAATGAAGTTGAAATCTTTTATAATTTTTTATTTTATTTTTTGGTTTAAGGGCACTCTCAAACCTCTGGGTGTAAACAATATAAGAATCTCAATAGTATGGAAAAATCAAAAGGAAATTGTGTTGAATGCAAATTTTGGAAAACTCTTCTTTTTACAAACCAAAGAAAAATCTTTGCAATTTTAACTCATCAATTCATAAAGTTTAGAGAAAGCATGAAGATAACTAGAATCCACATAAACAAGCATTTAAACAAAATCTTACTTCAAGCAAATTTAAAATCAAACTATACTATGAGGGCAACAAGTTTAAATCATGTTGAAATCACTTTGGAGCTATTGGGATTCAAATACATAAGAATCCATGTTGAAATAACTAGAATCCGTGTTGTATCAAAGAACCACTTATTGAGTCCAATTAGTTCTTAGCAAAAGGGTATGAGGTGTTATAGTGAATAATTTTTCTATTCATTATACTTAAGTGTACTTAGGTTGGTGAGGTTAGACAACATCTTGTCTAATTGAATGTGCAAACTTTTAGGACTCTAGAGGTTACCAAGTTATTCGGTAAACCTCATGTACATACCTTTTGAGGTTGGAAGACTTTCTATCTCACCTTAAAGGTCACTCAACACTTGGCATCAAGGTTGATGACTTGGTCAAATACGTTGATGGTTTGCACATTCCTAGTGATTCATAGGTTGACACCTATAGGACACTTGTGTACTCATTTGTGCCACATCATGGAGCACTTGTCAATACACACGATAGGTGTATTGCCTCTTCATTGCCTATATATGCAAGACTTCCTCATTTGTACATTTAGATCGACTAAATACAATATTTGACACTCTCAATGATCTCCTATTTCTTATATGATATCATAGCATAGAGGGAGATATTTTCAAGCCATAGGGTGAACACAAATTGATTGTATTTTGCTAGGTTCATCATTGGTTGTTAATAATCTTGTAGGGAACTCAGCAGGCCCCAAATCTAAGAAAGAAGAGTCTTTTTGTGCCATTTCTAGGTGCAAAGAGTAAGAGGGACAGATAGTTTACTGTGCAATCAACAACCATTGGTTGGGACTCAAATACACCCCTTCAGCCCGCGTGATAGGAGTCGGTGGTCAAAAGTGAGAGAGTCGTTGCTCATAGGCGACTCACACGAAACCATTTGGTTGCTTCCCATGCTTATACATATGCCATTATTCATCTCTGACGTCGGAGGAACAATCATATTCGTATGCTAGAGCTGCGCTCATCCAAGCTTTCACGTCCTTAATCTCCTGCTCTATTTCGCCATTTTTTCTCTTGCCAATCAATTCAATGGAACATTCCATGAATTCGTGAATTCTACGCAGTTGCCGCAGCTTGTCCACAGAAGCAAAAGATCGATAATGGCTGACTCATTGTATTTGCCGGCTCTTCCGGGATCCAGATCCAAACCCTCAACCTTCACATCTTTTTCCATTGATTCGGTTAAAATCTCTTAATACAAGCATTTTTTTGGTTACTATTAGCATTTATATTCACATCAAAATGTAAATTATAACTAACATTTATTGTTACATTGACAATTTCTGTTAATTGTTAACAGTTAATTAAACCATCAAATCTTTTGATAACTGGTTAGATTGATCATTAAAGGCTGACTTTAGAAAGTGGGGATCATTTTATTTATTTTGCAATAAAGAGTAGGAAAAGGTTTTTGTTTTTTGTTTTTGTTTTTTAATTACACAATAGCGAACATTTTTTTTTTTATAATAGATTTTCAGCACTGCTTTTTTTTTTTATTAATTTTCTCAAAGTTTGAAGAGACATGCCAATCTAAGTCTTCGTTATCTACCTCGTAGACATGAAATGGCATAAGAGCTTGAAAACTTGCAACAACAAATAATTTTGTAAAATGCACTCAAAATAAAGGGGTCGCCAGTATTCTTAGGAATTTGTAAAATTTTGTACTTACATTGAATTATAAAGTGTAATGGTTGTGGCCAGAATCGATTAGCCATGCTTAGGATTATGGGCCTCAAAATGATTGTAAGCATGATGTGTTTTTTTTCCATATTTTCCATGCTTAATAGATCGCGGCATGGTCGCTGCATGCGTACGCCAGTGCACACTCCGCTTTTACAGTTTCTTTGCGCTGCATCTTTAGGACTGGTGGGGTCCACAGATTCCTTTAACCGGTCCGGTGCTGTATATAGCATTAAAGGTTCATGATAGTGTTATGCTAATGCTTCTTTCAATGGAGCAATGAAGGAACCTTCTACTTTGGGGGGTTGCATGATGTTCTATCTTTATCTCTCGTATGGGGGATTGTTTCAGTTGATCATATTTTTTGAGATTCTAGTACATATGTAGAGCATAATGATGCATTTTTTAGTAGTGTACACATGGCACAGTTCACATATTACTCTAGAATAATAGTACTCTCTGTATTTTCAACTTCACAAGCATCTTTATATTCATGGTTGAGTAGTGTTCATATGTTCACTCATGCATTATTTTGTATCTCTTATCTTCATCTATATTTTTTGGAGGTTCATTGATTCGAACAAACACTAGTTCATATTTGGTAGAGTTTACAACTTCAACATGCTTCAAGGGTTCTTCATCATGATGTTCCTATTATTGAATTCTAAATTTGCATATCATTGAACCCTAAAGGTGTGTCATATATTATGTTTAGATTCAATGAGGAAATTGGAATATGAATATGAAAATGATCTCACACTTTTGTCCCATGCACTTCAGGCTCTGCAAAACCTAGGTGGATCTCCAGGCTGTATGATGTTGAACATGGATGTGAAATAAGGTTTTTTTGCAACACTTAGCAGATAGATGAATTCATACAAAATTGATAAGAATTATTGAATACAAACATGGGTATCTCATCCCTTATCTTCTTTAAAACTAGGAATGAGGTATAAAAATAATTAAGAATGAATATTATAGAAAATAACTTTTGGTTTTAGATTTGAAATGGTTTTTTGAGATTGAGAGAAATCCATTCAAGATGGGATGGTGCCTATCTAGCACCTAAGATGATCCCACAATGCTGGTTTACAAATTTTGGCCAAACTGGACACTGAACTGATTTTTTCTAACTAAATCTTCACATTCGGGTACCTATAGCGACTAAACCGTGAGGAATTTGAAGATGATGCAAACTACTGATTTGTGGAATTTTTTTTGTAGATTCTAAATATAATTTTTTGAAATTTTTTGGAATCATATTGTTCTTTTTTTTCCATCTCCTTCGAAAACTAGTTTTTTTTCAGTAAACACCATTTTTAAGGATTGATGCTCACCGTATAACACAACTTTTTTTCCACGAAGGATAAAATTATTTTGTTTTTGAATTTAGATTTGCAACTATGATATCTAGTGCTTCTAATTGGTTTCATAGTGTTTTATTGAATATTTTTTCCTTAATCAAGCTTTGAAGTCAAACCAATTACAATTCAGACATAGGCAGACCATATAACACAACTTTTTTTGTATGTATCGAAATTCAAACTTTTTTTGTTGGATCAAGGACTTCAATATCTACTGCACTCATATTTTTCAAAAAAAAATTATAATCTTCTAATTTTTCACATGTGCAGAACAGAGAGCTTGATTTTCGATGAAAAACCTACATTCACAAAAAATAAAAATAAAGTATAATAATAAAATTAAATTTATTTAAAATTATAATTTTTGGGAAGCTTATAATAAGGACTACATACTTACAATTTTTTTAAAAAATGAGTTCATTTGATCCCCCAAAAGGTAAATCAAAAGTGGTTTTTTATCAGCATTTTGATAGGTGTAAATGAGACTTCGTTATAGGTATGGTTTAAAACTAGCGGGGTTCAATCCAAGGGGGTTTGATCTAAGGTAGTTTGATCAAAATCTCTTCAATTGGAATGCTTTAAATGGACCCTTTAAGGCTTAAATCATTATATTTTCTAAAAATATGTGATTTCAGCAAAAAACATAATCTCACAGAAATTATAAGCCATCTTTGTGAGATCACCCCCTAACAAAGTCAATAACTTGTACATATCCTTTTTATGAAGAATTAAGAAGAAACCCTTTGATGTGTTGTCATTGATTCCAACATTGTTTGTTGACAGTTTTGTCAAATCCGATAAACAACTTTGGTGACACCTTGATTTGGTAGTTTGGTCTAAAATTGCTCGTGTCAGAAGATCGGCTTATGCAGTTACATTATGTTATTTAAGACTACTAAAGGAATCTATGATAAAGTTTTCAACAATTTTGAATGAACAGGCTAATAGTTACAAATGAAAAAATATCAGCATATAGTTTTTTGGCTTCTACTATGCAAGATGGTATGTGTAATTGGATCTACATTCCTCCGATGTTTGGAATCAAACTGAGAAATTTTGGGAGATTGTTTACAAGTTTTATTACTACATATATTCTAGATGGCACATGTTTATTTGGTCACTTGGATCATTGGTGTGTGTTTAATTGGCTTATTTTTTGATTAGGTCCAATTCTTGGCTAACCTAATACATGTCATGTATTGTAAAGAATGAGTATATATTGTGAATGTTAGTAAGACCTATTTTAGGTCCATGCTAACCTAAATCAAGTATTGCATGTTTGATTTGAGCACGAAGATATTTTTGAATCATGTATGGAGCCAAAAAAGCTATTTTGAATTAAAATAGGGCTACATCTAATTAGACCAACCTTTAAATTGATGTATGTGAATGGAATAGGGTATATATGTAGAACATTTTTGAGTTTCATAGGGTAATAAGAATGTAATATGATGTGTGCAAGATCTGATATTGTGCAAACTTGTGAATTTGCATATGTGAGATCGATATAACGTTAGAATTACTGTGAGTGTTGAGCGATTGCTAAGCAGAGCAGTGTTTTATATTCATAGCTTCAAAGGAACTGCATTCAACACAAGGAAGGTGCACCTTAAATCAGTTCACACTTTTGTTGTGTAGCCACTTTTGTTTTATATCTATTTCTAGTTGTGAGCCTAATAACGACAGTGAGTCCTGGCAGTGAGCCCTTGTAATATCTTATAACCAGTTATAATATATTGTGAGCTAATCCTCACCATGTTTTTTCCCTTTTTGGGTTTTCCATGTAAAAATCCTAGTGTTCATGTGTTATGTGGTCTTGTGATCTCTTTCATGTTTAAATTTATAGGTGCAGTTAGGTATGTTCTGATTATTGGTTGCATTATGATTAAATGGTTTAATAGAATTCTAATTCACCCCCCTCTCAATATTCTGGGTGTTCAACAATTGGTATCAGATCCTAGTTCCTCTTGAGAAGCCTAACAACTTGAGGAAGATCTTGGAGTTTGAAAACATGGCTA
>VDFB02282235.1:256692-397612 GCA_007258455.2 Sequoia sempervirens | reverse complement strand
ACTCAAAACCTTTCGGTGAGACTCCCACCGGTCGGGAAGACATCACACCGAATCCCCTTGTGTCGGAGAGACCACACCAGTCGGCCAGACCTCACACTGACGCTACCCCCTTTTGCCGAGACTTCTATCAGTCGGGAAGACTTCTCCCTAAACCCAAATTCTTTCGGCAACACTAGCCTTGTGCACAATGGTTGGCGAGACTTCAACATGTTGGGGAGACATATAAAAACCCATGGCGATTAAAATGTCTGGCCGACCGGTATATTTCAAATGAATAGAACCACACTGCTAGTCGGCAAGACATCTGGCTGGTCTCAGCGACTTTATTCTCCGGGTAGTTTTGTGCCAAATTTGATTGAGGCATGCTTTCCAACAGACTTCCTTGTGAAATATCATCAGATGTATGATTTAACCCTGCAAAACAATGCCTCCATTAGTTCTCAAATGCATCAGATCAAGACCTTCCCAATGAAAACCGAACACCTGCACGCTAGGCTCAACCCTTATGGGAGCCACATTTAATCCATGTGCCAAATTTAAAACATAATTTCCCCTGATTGAGCCCGCAGGTGAAAATTGGGTAACACTTATATCATATCATATTCTTGTTTGGTAGAATAGAATATTTTTTTTTTGTTTATCTCTTATGCGTGTGGAGGTTATTTGGAATTTCAAATTGAAGATTTTGGTTATTCACTTCAACATCGTATCAGAGAATGAGTGATTTCAACATGGTATTAGAGATTTGAATATGGAAAGCCCCCTCCTTTTCCTTAGAGAGTTTCTACCATCAATTTTTTATATTGTGATTTGAGTTTCTTTTATGATCTTATAAATTCTTGTATGCTCTTCTCTTGTGTTTTAATACAATATGGAGAATTAGAAAGGATTTGTAAAGATTTGTTGATCCTATATTGCATGTATGTTTTTTGGTGAGATCTGGTGATTACAACTCTTTTGGCTATAGTGGCAATATTTTTGGTTTTCCATTGCCTCCAAGAGGCTCAAGTTTCTTTTATGTTAGAGCTTAAAAAAAAAATGGCAAGTGAGATATTGACAAAAATTTGGTTACAAGCACTATCCAATGGTGCAAATATTTTTTTCAAATTTTGTTGTTGGTGCATTTTATAGCCCATTGAAGTAAAATGTGCATTTTTCTCTCAAGCTCATAATTTTTTCTTCATTCATCCATTTCTTGTGATTCTTGCATAATTGGAAAGGTCTTTCAAATCTCTTCAAAGTTACTCATGCTTTTTTACTAGAGGTGGTTTCTAATAAAATTAATTCATATTTTTGTGTTTTAACACTCTTGTTAATTACTTGGATATTTTGGCACCTGGAAACCTTTTGTTTGCATGGGATGGCTTCATTTTGACTACTTTATATGTATACCCAATATTTTGTCCTTTGTGGTCATTTTGAGCATCATTTGTAAGCACTTTCTTATATGTAGATGTAGTGAGATAAAGTGCCACATTATTGTACATGTATTTTGGGGATTTTGTACATAAGGTTATGTCATCATTTGTACTTGCATTAGGTTGTGTAGTGCATCATTTATTTTCTATCACACATTTTTTAATGTGAGTGTCCCTCCACAACAACAATGAATCCTCGTGATTCTTGCCTTATGCGTTTGTTCCTTGTTTTACATATTTTTTTCAATTGTAAGTACTTTCTTTTGCACTTTTATATGTAGTTTCTTCTCCATCATGCACTATATGGTGATACATAAATTTTTATTGGATATATCATGTCTCTCCCTAGTTATCATTATGCAGGGGTATCATACTATTCATGGTAATGCTTCCTTAGTTTAGCTTTGGAGTGAGCTATGTATCTAGCATTTGTTCCTATGTACTATGCGGGTGTAGTGGATGGTTACCCATACATTTCAGAGGGATGAAGCATTTACGATATGGAAACTCTTGCATTCCTATTTTGTGGAGGCAACCTTGCATATTCAGTTGATCAACTTTTTCCAAACTATTGGCACCTATATTTTTAACTTGCATTGGTTGAGTAGTGTCATTGAGGTCACTCATGCAGATTCATGTGCCATATGTATCTTTGATTAATATATGTTATTTTACTTTATTTTCCATTTGATAATTATTCAAGTAGTGTCATTGGGGGAACTCATGCATATTGTTGTCTTCTTGATCTCAATCACCATCCTATTTTTAGAGGAGGTTCTTTAGTTACAACACTATAGCAGTCATCCTTTAATAGTTGTGTGTAGATTCTTCATACTTCATTAATGTTCTTCATGTTCCTATATTTTTGGGACATCGTATTAGAGGGTTCTTAGTCCTTCATCATGTATTTCTCTCTTTTAGAGAGAAGTTTTCTCCCACATGGTTTTATCCTTTTCTCCATTTATGAGAGATTGTTTTGTACATGGTTACCTCATCAGGCCTTTTTTTTGGGACCCATCTTTTACATCTCACATTAGTTTTTTTTCTCCCTAAGTTACACTTAAGGGGTTTTTTTTGTGTGAATAATGTCGTGTACCTAGCTAATTTCTAGTAGGGGACTTATTCACATGTTAAGTTTACTTAGGTCTTAGGCGTCTTTCTAGAAGCCTTAGTTGTCAATTAGATTGTATCTTATCTTTTGGCATTGAATTATTGAGTCCTAGGTAATTGTGATAATTTTTCGTATGTTATAGGATTAAGACACATGTCATGATATTTAATAATATTATCTCTCACCTTGCCTTTATAAGCAAGACTCCTCTTATATATTGCAAGCATCAAGACATTTACTTTCACATATTATGAATCTTGTATCATATTGTATTATTGTTTAGTGGAATAACATCTTTTGTTGTTGCTTCTCTATTATGTGTGTGGAGGTTATTTGGTGTTGCAAATTTAAGATCTTGGTTGTTCACTTCAACATGGTATCAGAGCGTGAGTGATTTCAACATCACCCTCATGCAAACAAATATTAGCTGTTTCATTATCAATAGTAGGGATAAATGAGGAAAAAAATCCAACAAGAAACTAGTTTATTATTCATCCTTGATATCATAAACATGTGTGTACACCATAACCAATTCCATGAACTAATTCACTTAACTGTTTAATCATGCACAAATCTTCCTCTTTGTCTATACATTGCATCTCTAGTGGTTGGAGTAGAATAAACTATGCCTCATTATTCAAAACTACACCTTTTGGAAATTCACATTCATGAGTTGTTGGAACCTCTTTCCCTTCACTACACACTAATTTATTGGACCCTTATTTTTATTTATCACCTTCTTCACAACACTATTGTCATGAACCTTATTTTTTCCCATAGTGATTGCTTATTGTTTCCCATGGATTTTTTTTTTTTGTATTAGAAATTCCACTATTTAGTGTAAGCATGTGTTCACATTTCAACTAATATTCATTTCTTACTTGCACCACTCCTACATTTGGTTGGGATTTCACATCATCACATGGTATCTTGTATGATGGGGATAACTAGATGATTTACTCAGGATGTTCTATATCATGATTAAGAAACTCATATTGTCCTTCATTATCACTATACATATTTTCAAAACACATATCAGTTGCATCATAATCATTATATTCGTTTATCCCATCCATGGAGTTATACGTTGATGCATCATACTGTTTATTCTCTTCTTCACAGTATTGAGGAAAATCATCCTCATATGGAAGATCTTCCTTTCGACTCACTGGAAGGGTATTTAGATTCTTGAGGACAAAAAATTGATCTTCTTACAACCTAATGTCTACAAGAATTTTCTAATGTTATATTGTTTAAGGTGTTACACCACCTTATTATATTCAACTCTTCTCTATACGACATCTTGGGAGGAAGGTGATATTGGAAATTATCATATATTTCCACATTTAGATAACTCATGCAATTATTTTGTGCATTATAGTTTTTATCCACATTCTTCCTACCAAGAAGCATATGAATTATTTTTAGTTTAAATTATTTTCACTAAAAAATTTCCAATGTTTTATGTGTCTCCATTCTAAGTTGATCTAATAATTTATCTACCTCCCCATATGATTATATGATGTTTTGGGAGAAGGAGAAGATCAATAATCATGATATGCATTATAATATGTATCCTTTCCCCTTCTACCAACAATCATATCATTTATTTCTTCATAGTCAATCCTATAAATTTTTCTATGTTTATTGATTATGTTGCTACTTGAATCATGAGGAGTACACAATTTTTGATTTATAAAATTGATACAAGAATTGTTTCTACCTACATAAGAAACTTTTGAGATTTAAGGGGTATGTCTAAATTACTTACCATTACTATGAGCTTCCCATGAAGGATGTATTTGTGCACTAGTGGAAGCCTCATTTTCTCCTTGCTACTATATGACATTCCTTCTTTCCATCAAAAATCATTTTTGTTTGTTTGTTGATTGTTGGGTTGATTGAGATAGAATCACCACTCTTCACTTGGAAGAGACTAAATATTTTATAGTAGCTAAAAATTCATATACCAGACAAGAAAAATTTCCTAATTTGAGTTGTAGAGTTCTTCAAAGTAAAACCAAAATATTCTCCTTGGAAATGACACCATTTTATTGGGGCTCAAAAATACTGCTCCACTTCCTAGAACCAAATCTCATTCAAAAGGCCAAGGTTACATCATGTGGGTTAAAATGGTTCATCAATAGATTGCAGAGGGTTAATGGCCAACTATATGAGAGTGGATTATCTCTCCCACACTTTGAGATTATCTTAGACTTAAGAGGGTGTTCTTAGGGGTATGCATTAAAAAGAATTAAAATCTAACAAAATAGACAACCAAAATCACTTCAACCAAACCTAAATGTAATATTAACCCAAAATATTGTCAATAGGTTAAGAACAACTGGTTGAATAGCCCCTATATAGCTACTATGATTGTGTAAGCATGACCCACATGAAATACATATATCAAGTGTTCACTTAAGAATTATTCCCTGGTTATATTGATAGCCATGGGTGCATAGGAAGGAGCACCAATACTAAACTATTGATTAATGCTTTGTTGGTTTTGAATGATTTGAAATTGGCAAGGTGGAATAGAGAATTGTGTCTATCCATTAGTCTATAAAGTCACATATAATAGGAAATGAAACCATGGAGGAAGCATAAAAAATATTTTAGGCATATTCCATCAAAGCACAAATGTTATAAATCATACATACTTAGTAATCCAAACTATATTACATACATCCATTTGAAACATGTAAAAGGCCATTACAAATATTGCAATATTTAGAATTTTTTTACATTCACCAATTTCATATTACAATCATAACAACAAATGTGGCAAGGAAAAATATTTATAATCATCAAAGAAATTCCTAGAGGAATACAAGCAACAATAGAGACATTCATTATATAATATTTGTACATGCATTTTACTCCTTAGATCTGCTCCACAAATCTATAGCCTTTTTGTAAGTGAATAGAGTGTGAGTTGAAATCCTAGACAATCATCTATACTTATATCACCTCCAATGGCCACAAAAAGAACCAACCTCCTCAAAATAACAAAAAAAAATTCACATATACTCCCAAGCACCAAAACCTAATTGCAACCCAACAATACATTCAAAATCCATGGTAAGGAATAAATCCCACCCAAAATGAGCAATTCATCTTAAAAAATGCGCTTGCATTAAAATTTGGTGGTAGATGAAATCAAATCCACACATTGAAATCTTGCCACCCAAACACAGTCATGAGATCACCAAATATAAAATTTGGGTAGTGAAAGATTGCATTAATAGTACCTAACTTGATAGAGGAGTAGGTAAATGAAACAACGAAAAATAGTATTTTTTTAATTAAAGGTGGGTTTAAAATATGATGTGATGAGGGACCTATTTTCCTTTATTTCATTAGGAAATGAGATCCCCACAAACAATTGACTAAAAAACCTTAGATGAATCAAGTCAATGTGAGAATCTTTAGATTTCCTTGTGACTGAAGGATGGGGGTCAAGGTCAAACAAAACTTTGGGGAGAAAAAATAAAAATAGCAAATCAACTCCAAAATTCAATATAACACTTGAAACTTGAAGATTAAGATCAATATTTGTAGAACCAAAAACATAATGTAGATCTGAGAAGGGCAGAAACATGCGTACCAATCACCAAAAGTACATTCTGGAAGTTGATATGAGACTCATTCGTCCATGAGTGAATGGGTCGAAGTACAGGGTTTTCAAAAATCTCTCGGGAGCCTCTAGTGCATGTCTATAACTTCTAATTTTTCCAGGTTTTAGTGCCAAAAAGTCGAAGATACGATCTATAGGTTAGATTTTGTGATTTGACAACTTTGAGAACTTTTTGCAACTTTGTAAATCTTGCACTTCAAAAGGTCTTCAATCTTTCTTCAACATAAATATGCAATCACACACACAAGGGAGATTTTTTTTTGTTTTTGAGTGAATGAGAGTTTTCCTTGGTCAAACCCCATTTTGGTAATCAAACCTTGAATTGAAATAATGCATGAAAGAGGGAATGAAGAATGAATAAAGCTATGTTACCACTCAACAAAACCTTGATTGAAACCTTGATAATAGAGATCTTAGAAAGTTTGTAACTTGCATGAAATGGCTGAATTGGATGTGGATCTTGACACTTGAAATTGATGCTTTGAATGCTTGAATTGATCTTGAAACCTACATCACAATGTTAGCTCCAAAACCATGCATGATGCAAGAAGAATTTGACACGATGATTAGATCTTGATTGTTGCAATAAATCTCTGATATATCTGCTCTTGAATGCTCTTGATTATCCACTTTTCTATACTTTTGCTCACTTCAGAATGCTAGGTGAAACTTAGTGAAATAACCTTGTATTTGTAGGTATGTATCCTTAATTTCCCAAAATTCAAATATCACAAGCCGACATTGAATTATGGATTTAGAGATGCTAAAAAACCACCAAAAAAATAATTTAAATTTAGGTCCAAAGATCTAAGGATGGGTGAATGGGTCCTAGGTCCCTGTTCCTAGAACACACATTGCTCAATGTAAAGTGTTATGTTTAGGAATTAATTATTTTCAGGTTTCCCCTTTAGAAAATATAATTTATTAAGCTTAGTAAATTAATTAAAGGGATAATTAAGGCATAATTGAGCTCAATTTAATTAAGAGGGCCCAAATAAGTGTGTAAATCTAAAGGGGTTCATTTAACAACACTAAATTAAAGCATTATTAAGTCTAATTTAACTAGGAGGGCCCAAACAAGTGAGAAAATGTAAAGGGTTACATTTTTCTACACTACATTTAACCCCCACTTTAGTGAGAGGATGAACCTACGTGAAACTCACACTAATGTAGACAATCAAGAGGTGTCTAATTGTACAATTGTTGGAAGGATAAGATGAAAAATATCAAGGAGGGTGATCAAGCCTCCAAGATTGATGCAGAGAAAGGACTTCAATTGAACAAGTACACAAAGATCCTCAAAGTTCTTATCAACTCTATCCAAGGTTCTACTTAGTCACTCAACCCTAGGCCTTTGCTAATAGGTCCATTGGATGCATTATTTTGCATCCTTGTATAAGACATTCCAATCTTGGTTAGGAAAAATGTTACAAGGCTTCTAGGATTCAAAACATTGATCTTTTCCCTCTCAAACAATATTATTTAATAATGCCTTAATTTAGTGTCGTTAATCCCAATCTTTTCTAACTTTGTGCATATTGTGCAGGTTACAGGTGTCCCATAAGCCATAAATTCTCAATCCTTTGGCATGTGCGAACCGTGGGCAGCTGATTGATTATAATTTAGGGGAGGCATGTCTAAATTTAGAAGCTTTTATAAGATGTTTCCTCTGCATAGCTAAATTTGATTTTGGTGACAATTTTATCAAACCTTGATATTTGTCCATCAATGTGTACGATGTCATCATTTTTTGGTATGTGCTCGAAGCTTTGTAAAAATAATGAAAATCCATTTCTCAAATGGCATATTTTACTCATTATGGGAATTAAATATCCTACCACAACACTTAAAACTACACAATCAATATTGTTGGTTTGTGCGGAGGTAATGGTCAGTTGAGTGCATGTCTCAATAGGAGAGTTATAGCAGTGGTGATCTTAGAGTCCCAATGTGTCTCTGTGTAGTGTGTAAGTGGAAAGTGATGGAGTTCTACCCTTGGAATTATAGAATCTTCATTCCTGTCAATGAATGGGAACTGCCCATTTTAGATGAAATTGGTGATGCTGAGCTCCACTTGGCATTCAAAGATCACTGTGCAACTTTTAGAAGGCATATCAAAAGGGTTGTTGGAGTTGAAATATTGGAGCCAGAGGCAAAGAGATTGATTTACCCATATCAACTGCTCTCAATTTTCATTTCCAATCTTATGGATTTTCTACAAGACGTCAGGTTAGTGGAATCTGTTACAAATAAAGTTGTAAATGAAGAGTATTTGCAAAATGTGTCCTCTACAAAGCTTGTCAGCAATATGGTCTATGGAAAGGCCATGGGTATGTAGGAGGAGGTTTATTCCCCAGACAATTCTTACTTCATTGATCAACTTTTCCAAAATTGTTTGTCGCAATTAACAAGTCTCTGTCTCTGCAAAATTCTACTTTCATGTTAAATGCTCTCAGAAGGTATGTAGCGGATTTTGATTCTAAATTGGTTGACAAAGTAAGAGAGAAAACTCAATCCATTATGGTACTGCTCACGCATGTTCATGACCCTCCAATGCCCATTCTTCACGAACCATAGGTGTTAACAAATGAGAACAATCTTCATCAATCGTTGGCTGTTCGAAATGCCAAGGGAATCGCAGAGGTAAATGATCAACCAGTGGGTGCTTGTGATGACAGTGGGATTAACTTCAATGATTTTGTACCTGATCAGAATGTTGAAAGCTTTGGAGTGAAAGAATAGGGTGATTATGGTCAAAAAATGGGTGATCGAGATGTTAGTGGGTTTAACATCAATTCTTTGCTGCTTGTCCCTTCTGTTGATGGCAATTTGGTAGAAGAACAGGGTGAAAATGATCATCCAATTGAGATGGAGATTGAATAAGTTATGGTTATAATGTTTAGTTTTTGAAGACTGCTGGTTCTATGATGAATTTTAAGGTTTTTTGATGGAGGATTCTAAATGTAATGGGTATAAAAAGTGTTTTGAAGGTTTCAAGTGGGTATTTAGGCCTATGTATTGGTCTATTTTGCAATAGGCTAGGTGATGCTATATGACTGAAATAGATAGTTTAAAAACAATATTTATATGGGAAAGATACATATCATCTATTCTATTGTAAATATGATTACAATCAATATAAATAAATAAATATATATATAGGCACTATGCCTTTTGCTAAAAAATTATTATTATTATTTGATAAAAACCATCATTCACTAGGTGGTTGACAATTTTTTTTGTATGACAGTCATACACATTGTCATTGATTCCTCACACATGCAAAATTTTAAAGGATTGAGCCCAAAAGGGTTTTTATATATCCTCAAAATATAACTTTCTATCAATTTTCATAACTATTTGACAATGGAAAACAAAGATATGAAGTTTTTTGGGTTGCTAGAAGTCCTAGTCCAGTCTCAGACCTGCTCTTAGTAAAAATTCCATTACTCACACAAAAATCAACAAAAATGCATGAAACCAAAAGAATTTGTAAGATAAGACACAAAAAAAACTTTCCAAGGCATGTGCAAGTCTGTACCACACCGTATAGATCTGTACCATGCATGTTTTAGACTATAAATTTTCAAAAAAATAAAATCACAGAGCCGCCCTCAATGAAATTTCCATAGCTCACTCAAAACTTAATGAAATTGATTCAAACAACAAAAAATATAATATAGAAACACATATTCAACCTTTCCAATTGATTTCAAGGCTGTACTAATCCTTACTAGGACCTACCAAGAATATTATAGTCTGTTTACACAAGAAAATACAAGGGAAAGTGTGCAAAATGAAGTGTTTTTCATTCCAAAACTCTTCCCAACCTTTCTTGGCATGTGAAAATATCATATTTATTCAATTAAATTCATTCCCATCACACAAAACTAATTCCTAACTTCCCAAACCAAAAAATGCAACTTTTAGGTTACAACAATGACAACTTTTGCAACTTTTTACAACTTTTTACAACTTTTGACAAGTTTGCCCCTAAACACCAAAATTAGTCCAATATGACCCCAAATGGCATTAAATGGTCCAAATTGACCTTATTGACTCAAAAAAATCCCAATCAATCCAAAATAAAACTTATACCAAATGACAACATATGCACCTAAAAGGATGCTCCTACATCAAAGATCTAAGATCTCATGGTAAAACCAACAAAGGCACAAGGAGACACATGCCTATGTTAATTGACATATATATGTATGCAACAATGACAAGATACTCAACCATACAATGCAAAGACTCAAAGAAAGAAAGAAAAAGGAAAAGTAAAAGAGATGGATCAAGCCTCGACTATCCAACGCAATGTGGAACATGCCTCAGCTGTTTGTCCAGAAAATGTTTACAAGTGGAACTCATTGTCCACTATGCAAACAACAATGCACACTCACATGGGCTAGTGAATTTTTTTGTCCACTAGGTGAGCCCAAAAGGGTGGAAAATGAGATAATATTATTAGGCTCCCATACTATACCAAATTTATACCTCCGCTAACTTTAATAAGGCACCACACAATACAAACTTCAAGCTTCATAAGGCTTAGCAAGCTGCACTATGCCAAACACTTATGAACAAAATGCAAATAGGATAAGACATGTTCAAAGGGATTTTTCTTAGTTCATGTAAGGTCTTATCTTAGGGAAAATCGTGCCTAATGTATCCAAGAGAGAACAAGTCTAGGATAAAAGATTCACAACTTAGGGAATGCAATGCGTAGCATCACCACTAAGAGGAAAGTCGTATGCCAAGAAAGGTCACACTCTTGGAGGAAATCAAACCCAATGAAACCACCAAGAAGAAGACACATCACAAGAAGTAAGAAGACCATGCAATGAAACATAAGAATAGTCGAAAGATCTCCAAAATGATAATGCCAATGTATGCCCCCACTTTAAAGAAATTGCTAACACCGTGTTGTGAGCAATTACTTTAAAGTATAAAATGATAAATGCTAACAATAAAGAATACATGAGAGCTTACTTGGAAAGCCCTATTCCAAGTCATATGTTTCCAAATGAAGCTACATCATGAAAAAGGAAGGGGTTTCCCCCAAAATAAAATCCCAAAATGACACATAAGGGATCCATAGATTCAGGTCAGCATATGTCTTTGCTACAATGATATTATAGAGCTCAAAAACTTCATAATTTCCCAAATAACTCATGGAATAGGAAGAATGACACATATAAAGTGAAAACAAAGAAAAAGATTTTTGGTCAATATGGAAGAGACCTAAATGTCTCAATTCATTGCGTCATCCCCAAAAGGAAAACACAAGACACAATAAAAGATAAAAGGTTTATGACATATAGAATAGTGAAGGTATAAATAGAGGAATGAAATGAAGACACATAAAACATAACGATAGAAAGGATCACATTACACACATACAATCACAAAAAGAACATGAAAAATAAAGAAAATACTAGTAAGACACATGCGAGTCAACCTATAGTAGGTCGACCACATCCCAATCTTGCTCATCGTATGTAGAAGGCAGAAAACTAGCCAAAGGGACAACATCAAGTGCAAAACTAGGACAAGGCTATCTACCTCCTTGCCCCCACTAAGTGCAGGACAAGGATGAGCTGAGATGGGTGGTGAGAATGAGCTCCTTGCAATATAGAAGATGATTTTCAATGAATGTAAAACATGTAATAGTGAGTATGCTATGATCCTACAACTATTAGATGACAAGGAGAAAAGTTCATGCATTTTAGTCAAGTTGGTTTCTTTTCAAATTTTCTTAATAGTTATTGTAAATCATGACAATCATCGATATGATATCTAAATATTCTATGATATGCACAATATGGTCCATTTTGATCACTTTGGTTTTTTGTAAATTTCTCAGGTTTAGGTGGTAACTTGATTAATCCCCAATGCAAAATAGTGTAAAAATAATTCTCATTCTTGTATATCTTTAATAGGTCATCTAAGTATGTAAGAGGATCATGGTTCTTTTGCTTCTTTGATTTGTAACACTTATGCACTTTCTTCTTTGGTTTGATAATTGATTGAATACAATATGAAAGATGATTAGGATTGTCATGATGGCCATCGATTCATCTTATAACATCAACTCCTTTCCTTTAAAAGGGAGGAATGTGTTAGGGGGTATAGGGTTATCAATGATTAGCTCTTATTTTGTTATATTACTTCCACAAGTGAAAGAGGTATTTAAGGATGATTGGAGTTGGGGTAAAGTAATGTTAATAAATGTATCAATGATCTCATCCTCTTGAGCTAATATGTCTTCAGAAGAGTCACAAATAGGATTCTCATGACATTCAATGTTTGGTTCTTCTAAAAACACAACACTATCATCAAAAGGGAGAGAAGTGTTGGGAGATGAATCTTTATGATTGTCAAGATTATTGATAGTTGCTTTCTCTTGCATGAAAAAATTATCACAAGTAGGATATGTATGGAGACTAGTTAATGTGGTGTTAATGGTTTCATTCTCTTGCACTAAGAGACTCTCATATCTAGGATAATTGTTGGAAGAATGACCACTATTGAAAATTTTCTTAGTAGACTTGTAAAGGATGCAAACATTTTATAATTTTCAGATTGAAACAAGATAAATTTCTGATTATGCTATGCAAAAACCTAAAAATGATGTCTTTTAGACGCAATTTGGAATTCAAACAATGCATTTAATTTGACAAATTAAACTTAATATGAACAATTTCAGATAACAAAAATTTTGGAAATTGAAACAAAAAGTTGGATATAGAAACAAAGAAGGCAAGAACAATGATTTTAATGCTTAGAAATTTAGGAAAAGCCTTGATCAGGGACTCATTTTCCCATGGGTGAATGGGTCTCACTTCAGGGTTTAAAAAAATTAATTTATAGATTTTTAAGATGATTTCTATGGTTTTTAGATTCTAGTTTTAGACAGTAAGTTGCAGTTTTAGATTTTTGTAAAATGAGGTCTAAATGCAAGTGCAAAATAGTGCTAAATGACAAGAAAAAGACCTAATTTGAGATGCAATTTTGATTCAATTTTTAGATGTAAGTGATTGGTTATGTAATGCTATTTTGTAATGCCCCACCACACAACCCTAGAGGAAGTTGCAATTAACTACTCAAACGTACTAACTTTTTTTTTGTTTAAGTACAAATAACATGCAAGTTCACTACCCATTTCCAACAACCTCTAAGGTTACGAGATTGAGATTACTTTAAAACCCAAACAAGAAACATGAATTGAAACCATAACATTTAATTACTTAATAAATTAAGTACACATACATTCCAAACAGGATAAATTACATCAAGGGATAAGAGATACCACATTATTTCAAATAACAATCATTTAACAATAAGATTACAACTCTCATTCCCCGAATGAGGTAAATCCAATAAGCAAGGTTACATAATCCATCTTCCACCTCGATGAAAAATGAGGGGTAATAAATTACAAGATTCAACTGAAATGAATAAAGCATGAAATGAAATTGGATCCCACGAGCTCTCCAACTAGAAATCCCGTCCACACGAACAAAAAGAAAACCCAATGGAGTAAGGTGAACGTTCCACCCAATCATGTGATACCCGAAGGCTCACCCCCCGTGCTAGGAGATAGTAACAAGGAATCCTATACAAGACCATCAAGCTCTAGACACAGGCTAACTCACACTGACACAACCAATCACATGAACCATACAACCATAAGAATAACACAAGTACAACTCTAACATCACTGACATAAGTCACATTGCTACCAGAAATAAAATAGATCAGGTATGATAAGAAGACCATACACATAAAACAAATACCAAATGTTGTCGTAGAAAGAGTGTCATCACACAGCTCAACATGGGATATCCTCTAGGAATCTTCATAGGCTTCGACCCCCATTATGGGATATCCTGGTGGCCTCAACCGAATCCCGACCCCCATACTCATGCGAAATCAAATACCTCTTGTAAAGACAAGATATATGACCTTGCCATTCTAGGCCTTCCCACTCATCCCAAGCCTATATGAGCACTTGTCTCTATGAGTGAGGCTAAATTATCTTGATTAGTTTGAAATACTACCCAACTTCTAAGCATATTGTTTTAGTTATCACTTGATTAAACCACCTTTGAAGGTTACCCAGTTTACCTCTTTGGGCTCTGGCGCCTAATAGAAGCCACTCTTCTACTTGACAACACATACAAACCAATCACCAAGGGAATCCCAAGTGCATACTAACAAGATAAAACCACTCCAACTCTAGGAGGAACACATAATGAAAACTCACTCCAAACACTGGAGGCAACAAAACACATAATCCACTCCTTCCAAAGGAGGCACAAACCACATAAACCACTCCTAATCCAAGGAGACACAAACCATCCCCGTTCGTGAAAATCGGGTAAAACAATAGGATACAACTATACACACTACCCAAGGTAATACAAAGGTTGACTAACATATTACGACAACCCACACAATTAAATGAAACCCATTTGGAAGAATTACATAAACAATTCACTCCATTTGCCCAACAATGACAATGAGAGAAAACACATAACGAAAAGACACTTTTGGCAATTAAATAACCTACTTTAGGATTTCTTAAATCCAAACAACGCAATGACATATTGCATGCAATCAATTAAAATAAGATTTACTAAATCCAAGCAAAGCAATAATACATCGTTTGCAAACATCCAAGGTAAGGAAAATTACATTTGCAACATTAAGTAATTCAAAACCCTAATTGTTTAATTTCATCATAATTTAAATAAGGGCTAATCCAATTACTTCAAATTTTCTCAATTACAATTAATAATAAGAATCAATTTTTTTAAAAATAAAAATTATTTTTCTTAAAGAATCAACCTTTGCATCTTTTCTAATAAAAATAATCTAAAAATAATTACATTCAATTATATGATTAAACATATAAATTTTTATTTACATATTTTGTAAAAACCATATATATTTCCAACAATGCTTAATACAATCCAATTATTTAAAATATATAATATATATAATATATATATAATATATGCATATTATATATATTATATATAAAATATATGCATATTATATATAATATATATAAAATATATGCATATTATATAATATATATATTATATAAATAATAATAAATAAAAAATTTATTTAAATAATAATATATATATATATATATATATATTATATATAATATTTAAATATTCTATATAATATATATATTATATTATATATATATAATATAATATATAAAAAACAAATAAAATTAAAAAAAACATTTTCTGCCCATGGACCCCCAGGAGGGGCCGGCCATAAAGTCAGCCTCGTGGAGGCGGCCCCTGTGGTAGCGCTTCCCCCACACACAGTGTGGGGAGCGCTGCAACAACAATGCCCTCCATTGGGGTGGCTGTGTGCAGCCACAGCTACGCACCCCTCCTCCCACCCCGTCCCCCCCGCCTCTCCCCCCCCAAACTTAATAAAAAATAATTTTATTTTATTTTATTTTTTTATTAAAACATAAAAAATAGAAATCCTCTATTTTTGGTCATTTCCAGAACAGAGAGATTTTTTTTTCTTTGACAGAGAATTTTCTTTCAAATAAGAAAAAAATTTCCCAAATAAACATATACAAAATTTGTATATATAAAAAAAACATAAGTATATATATATATACAAAATTTTCATTTGAAATTCAAATTGTACAAATTTTTTCTACAAAAATTTTCAAAACTAATTTCTTGATTTCAAATTTCTGAATAATTTCTAAATCTAAACATAGAATAATTTCTATTGTTAAATCTTCAAAAAACTAATTTATTGATTTCAATTTCTGAATAATTTCTAAATCTAAACACAGAATAATTTCTAAAATCTTCAAAAAATGAATTTCTTGATTTCAATTTCTGAATAATTTCTAAATCTAAACACAAAATAATTTCTATTGTTAAATCTTCAAAAAACTAATTTCTTGATTTCAATTTACGTTGAAGAGTTTGTATTTTCCACAAGAATCTAAAATTTTCCATATGATCAACAAGGTTTTCAAATTGTTTCCAAGCAAGTTTTCAAAATTGAAAATGCAAATTTTCAAAACAATTAAACAAGAAAAAAAAACCTATGATTTGAAGCTGGAAGAAGAAAAGTTGAGCTTCCCTGCAAGATAATTTTCCAAAGCTCTTCCCAAGTCTTTACCCAAATCCAAGATGCATCCCCAAAACAAGAAAACCTCTATTTCTTTTTACAACAATCCTTCTTTTTTTTCAAAATGAAATATCTTCCCCAAATATATTCAACTTTCCCCAAAATATCCCACAACCACCATAGTTATTTCCCCTCTATCCATTTTGAGGATATTTTGTTTTTTTTTAAATTTAAAATCAAATTTCTTTTCAACATGACTTTATTACTTTTTTCTATTTCAAAAAGCATTTGAAACTTTTAAAATTTTCTTTTCAAAAATCATTTAACACTTCTAAATTCCAAAATGAATAACTTAATTCATTTCAACACAATTAATTTAATTAATCAATAAAATAATTCTAATCCAATATTAGATCATTTTATTAATTAAATTAAATTAATTAATAAATTAAATAACATTTCTAACATTATAAGTAGATTTATTTAATAAACAACTTAAATACATAAAGCCATCTATTTACCTTTTCCAACTTGCAATTAAATAAAATCAAGGAGAGATGAACAACAAAGAAGCAACTTAACCCAACTAAAACCTGACGACACTATGACTAGGGTGATGACTTGGCACGGAAAACCTAGCTACTATCTCTCAATCGAATACCGTTGGCCAATGGACATGCTCAAACCTGTGAAACCAGGTGGAGTCGATGTCCTGTACCTGTCAACCTGCGAGCAAAGAGTATATCGAACATGAATATACATAACATAATAAAACACACCGTGAAGAGGAAATCTCAGAATCGTAGGGCGCTCGCAAGCGAGTGGTGCAATCCCGTCCCCTTCACCAATACAATATTACTAACTGACGAATCTAACATGAATAATATAATCAAAAGCATAAAGCATCATTAGTTCAAACATCTACTAAGCTAATCCAAAGCATGCCATAATGATAACATCAAAATAAAATACCATCACATCGAAATATAACATTCGCATCACTTTAAAGTTTGCGATCATATAGTAACCAAGTACCATAGTCAAAGTTGTAGACACTGAAATCTGGTCTATGTCTGCGACTTCAATATTCTGCGTAATTCCTATTCTTCTATTGATTAAATAATCTTAATTATTTAATTAATTCATCTTCTTTTATTTCTTCTATTAATCAAATAATCTTAATTATTTAATTAATTCATCTTCTTTTATTTCTTCTATTAATTAAATAATCTTAATTATTTAATTAATTCACACTTTTCTTTATTCTATCTCATTAATTAAATAAACGCTTTTTATTTAATTATGTTACTAATTAACCTTATCCTTCTTGTCAAATTAAATAAATTCTTATTTAATTTACTCTTTATCATACTTCAACTATAATTAAATAAATTCTTAATCTATTTAATTATTCATTTAAATCTCTTCATCATTTAATTAAATAAATCTTATTTATTTAATTATTCTTCAAATGTCGAGTCTTGAATTAAATAAATTATTTAATTCATGAATTCTATTTTAACGCATTCATCTATATTTAGATAATTGTGTGAGTTATCTAAGTATTCACTTTTACTCGACTCGACATATATTCAAATTGCTCAGTTAACTCTTGATTTAATGTCTGAGTAGCGTTCTCGAGTAATCTCTTTGTCAAATCATTCAATCATCCAGTGCTAACTCAATTGTGTGTACATGCAGATTAATTAAATATTCTTATTTAATTAATTAAATCTTGTGTGTGCATTCGAACAAGAGTTGCTTTAAATCCATCTTTATCTTTGTCATGCAAAGATAATTCTTCTGTTTTCGAATACCAAATTGGAAGATTAAATCATTTATTTAATCTTTAATTCTATTTCTAATTTATATCACTTATGTCACTACTGACAGTTATCAGAATGCATGTCTAACCAGTCGATCTCAACCGTTCGTTGATCTTTCAATCCTGGCCTATCGTTTGAATAATCAATTTTCTATAAATTGATTTGTCATTCTTCATTCCAATCTCTCTCTTGTGAAATATTATGACTTTTGAGAGCACTTAATCTTGAATCTTCGATGTTTTGCTAATCACTATCATAGGCTATACTTGCACGAACTTACGAGAAATCTGAGGGAAATTATACTACACAAACAAAATGGAGAAGGGAAATCGAGATGAATCATGGAAATATGTACAAGTTTGGTGAGATTGTTCAAGTTTTATTTATGTTTTTACTTTCCTTTGTTCCTTGTTGCTTAGCATTAGATTTGCATTTAGATGTGTATTGCATGTTTGCTCTAATCTATTCTTGTGCACTTTCTTGGCGTTACATTTGGTGAACTCGATGTGAAGACACCATCTTCGCGTATCCGTAGACTTTTATTTTGATTTTGCAGGTTTTTCGTACGGAATGACGCATCAGCTTGACGAAATGCCGCAATTGAAATTAAACGATGCATCAGCTTGACGAAATGCTGCAATTGAAATTAATAGACACATCAGTTTGACGAAGCGATGCAATTGATTTCCTGAACCGCATTTGAAACCTGAAACGCCGCATCTGAAAAACCATGACGCATCTGAAAAATCCTGAATCGCAATTGATTGGTGAATACCGAGATGCAATTGAAGAGAATATCGACGCATTTGACTGGTAACACAGTGACGCAAATGACTGGTAACCTTTATTTCTGTTTTCAGAAATATGAAATTTTCAATTAATTTATATGTTACTAATATTTGATTTTTAGCTTGTGGCCTTTTGGAAGTTAACAAGTTTTTGCAGGACGATTGACGAAGACAATATTGAAAACTACTAATGAATTTTTCTGTAGGACGCTTGTCGAAGACCCTAGTTAATTTTTGAAACAGATTGTTTGGTAGCGTAGCAAATCTTTCATTTGGTTTAAAATTAACAAGTGTCTACTGTGTTTGGTGCAAAAGCACATCTGTGTATTACCCTCACGATTTGGTACATCGAAGTATCCTCTCCCCTTGCACATTCGTGCGATCCTAGGTGTAAGAGAAACAATTACCAACTCTAGAACTTGAGCCTGTTCTGGTGGGAAAAAGTACTCACCCCAGGACGACTCAGACCGGTAGCACCTTGAACCTGAGGGACTTCTAGTCGGTATATAAAAGTGGGTTCTTGGGGAAAACCCAAGAATCACGAGTGTGGTTCTGACGAGATGGATCTGAAAGGGGACTCTCATTGTATGGATCATTCCCCACGAATGGAATGCCCGTACTAAACACCTTTTGTTTTAGAGACCAACCGTTCTATCAACTATTGCTTGGTATAGTGAAGGGTACAGTATCATGCCCAAAGATACTCACTATTGATCCCCTTGAGTAGAGATAGCAGTTCTTGGGAGGTCATTGCCCAAAGAATTTGAAATTGGTGTGCTCGAAAGACATTAATGAGCCGTGGAGGGGAGCCAATGCCACCAAATTTCTAAGCTATCCGCTCTCGAGAAGGAAAGGTGTTTATCACCAATCCAGGGTATTTGGGTGGGCTATACCAAGTATACAAACCCTAGGCCTTTTGGCCTATTAGGATGTACTTGTCTGTTGTCAACTTAAACGTTCTTTGAGTCTAAAATCAAACCGAAAACACTGTCTTATGATTGTTCTTGTTTGCTAGAATTTGATCACGAAAAATAGAGTTAGTTTTAAATCTTAGGTCACTAAAAATTTCACAGAGAGTCACAACTGTTCACCAGAAGATCGCAATTGATTTTTAGAGTCGCATCTGCTAAACTTTGAGTCACATCTATTATTTTGAGTTGCATCTGTTAAACTTTGAGTCGCATCTCTTTAACTTTAAGTCGCATCAGTCAGTTAGAGTCGCATCTATTAGAAGGTTAACCACATCTGTCAGAGTCACACATTGAACTTTACAAGAGAAACACAATTGATCACTGGAAAACCGCAACTGGTAAACTTGACCGCATCTGTGAAATCCCGCGAAGCATTTGTTTGATTATCAGAAAACCAAAATTCACTGTCACTATCCAGTTAACATGATTATACCAGTTTCAGTTGTCTTTTCACAAACAGTCCTTGAACAAAAACCTGAAACTATTTGCTCAATTTTGTGTCTTTTAGGTTCATTTTGTCATTACCATAGTTGTCTTAATTCAGAGTTTAGTTTCATCTTAGAATACATATTACCTTGCATTAAACTTCTAGAAAGGTCACTTTTACAAACTTTAGGATTAGTCCACCATCTACACTCTAGAAAAGTCATAGTGTCAACGAAATCTGTCATTGAACCTAGTTTTATCAATTTATCCTTTGTCCTACAAAGAGTCCTCCTAGCTCATCAGTCTAGTTAGGAAACTCAACTTGTCTTTGATCCTCGTCCTACATTGGTTCCTTGATTTAAACTAAATTGACGCCTTGGTTAGACTTTAGGTAGTTGATTCCTTCGTCCTGGGTTTATAGAATTAATTATTTTAGAACCTTACTTAGGCCTTGCATCTTTAGATTTTAGGCTAGTGTCATCCTAGAACATTCCTTATTTTGCATACGAAAATCCCAAAAACATAGACTAGAGTCATACTGTTCATAGATATAGTTTTGCATTTCCCGCATATTGAGCTTGTCTTACATGGTTGAAACTAGGTCTAAGAGAAGAGAGAGAGAAAACATGTCAAACCCAAACGAATTCATCAATCCATTTTCTTCAAGACCTCATAAGAATCTATTAGAAAAATTCACCACTAGAAACATTCAAGGACATATTACAATAGAGGACATAGAGGCTGCCGCACAGGACCCTGAATTTGCCTCTTTTGTAGATGAATACCTAGCAAACGATCGTCGACGATATTTAGCCAAACTGCTAGTTGAAGGTGCTACCTTACCTGCAGGATTTGATATTAGCACCTTACAAACTCAACCTACACAAGGGACAAACACAACGATTGCTAGTACTAATATACCTCAGATAAGCACAACTATGCCATCTAGCACATCTACATAGAGTACGGTAGTCCATACGTCTCCATTTGGTACATCCGGCATGACATCGGGATTTAATTTCACTGTAGGGGCTTCATCATCAACTCCCTTCGGTCCTCTTGTTGGGAGTAAAAGGCCTAAAACCTTAGCCTCCACACCTTATGTCGGTGTCATAAGTTCACAATCAACAACCATACCTACTGCTAGTATCACGAGTACCATACCACAGTCGATGGCCATACCTAGTGCTCAGGTCACTAGTACTATACCACAGATTACACAAATAGGGGGAATTCCCTCCTTCCAATATGGCAATCAAAATCCATTCTCCCAGACTGGCAGTCAGAATCCATTCACCCCGATTCTGAATCAGAATCCTTTTTCACAGATTGATAGTCAGAATCCATCCACACAGATTCCAAGTCAAAACCAATTTACATCGATTCCGAATCAAAATCCTTTTTCATAGATTGGTAGTCAAAATCCATCCACACAGATTCCAAGTCAAAACCAATTTACATCGATTCTGAATCAAAATCCTTTTTCACAGATTGGTAGTTAGAATCCGTCCACACAGATTCCAAGTCAAAACCAATTTACATCAATTCTGAATCAGAATCCTTTTTCCCAAAGTGGTACTCAGAATCCGTTTACACAGATCCCAGGTCAACACCACTTTATGTAGATTCTAGACCAGAACATATTTACCAACATTCCGAATCCAAATCCACCTCAGATGCCAACGTTCAACGAAAACCCATCATGAGACTTTGGATTTCAGAACACATACACGGATCCGCATAATCCCCCTAACACATCTTTGACCCAAGTTGACGTCTTACAAACACAAATGCATGCATTACAAACGCAAATGGATAACATGTCGGTGTCAACTAAGAAATTGTTTTCAACAAAGGACATATGCCCATTCCCCTTTGATAGATCATTGTACATGACCCCTTTCCCTCACAGATATGTCATACCGAATCTCCCTAAGTACAATGGAAAACGAAATCCAATAGAACATATAAGGGAATTTTCTACCATGTGCATAGATGTCGCTTATGACCCCACATATCTTATGAGGCTATTTCAAAGAAGTCTTGTAGGAATTGCACTAGAATGGTTTTCGGGTCTAGATTCTGGCATTAGATCTTGGGGTGAACTGGTTGAGAAATTTATGGAGCAATTCTCCTTCAACATAGACCACGAGATAAATATAGCAACCTTGTGCCACACAACGCAAGACGAAGGCGAAACATTCATTGCTTTCTTCCAGAGATGGAGAACTATAGCTAGTAGGTGTCCTGTCGAGATACCCAAAAAACAAAAAGTTACAATGTTTCAAGAAAACCTTCATGCAAAACTCAGGAGTAACTTAAGGGTACATTGTTGTACATCTTTTTCGGAACTAGTGGAAAAAGGGGTTATAATAGAGAAGGATCTCATTGAAAAGGGTGAAATCAAGACATCAACATCCAATAGAAACCCGATCGTACAAAACACCCCCATTGATAGAAACAGATTTTGGTCTGGCAACAAAAATGTCACCAATGATGGGGTGGTTGATGCTAAAACGCTACAAGCAGGACCCCTCCTTACGTTACAAGGACCTCATACTTTTTCCAACATGCTTAATGTTGTCAATCAACCTCCTAACGTGGTCCAAAATACTCAACGTCCACAACAAAGGAGATTTCAAAAATGTGAGTTCACTCCCTTAGGGGAACCCATTGAGTCGGTGTTCAAACAACTGTTACAACATAATCTTAAATAGCTGCAGGAACCAAGACAATACGATCCAGGACAGTTTAAACCAGCTTGGTGGGATGACAATGCCTTTTGTGATTATCATAGGACTAAGGGACATAACCTACAAAACTATCGACAACTGAAGAATATCATACAAGATCTTGTCGAAAGGAGAATTATTGAAGTTAGTGGACAAAAACAAAAGTCATCAAACACTGATCATCAAGTCTTTTCTGACCCACTACATGACCATGGGAAAGGAACTGTCCCCAGTTCGAGTACTAAGACCAATATGTCAGCCAACTATGCGAGTATCAAGCATGATTATGATAGTGGCAAAATCATTCATTGCCTTTGCGCCGCTGAAGAGAATATCAATACCATTACTATCAATACTAATCCTGAGTGTGCGGTCAATACTCGTCGTACTAAGTTCACTATCCAAGGCCCTCCATCGCAGCAAACACCCCAACCTTCCAAGTTACAATATAACCTACTTGACCAGTTGGGGAAGACCCTAGCCCAAATTTCAATCTTGGAATTGTTGCGTATTTCCCCTGAGCATCGATCTATCCTCGATAAGGCTTTACAGAACACCACGGTCCCTAATGACCTTGATGTCAATCGTTTCCAGGAAATGGTGGGCTACTTGACCAATAATCACCATGCCACATTTTCTGAACAAGACTATGCAACTAAAAAGATGAACCACAATGACCCTTTACATCTAGAAGTCCTTGTTGATGATACCAAAGTTAGACGAGTTTTGGTAGATGTAGGAGCAGGGTTAAATCTATGCACTTTAAAACTAATTAAGGCATTAGGTATCTCAGAAGCATGCGTAGACATGACCAAAAGTATTTTCATTAAAGCTTATGATGATGAGGAATGAAAATCAAAGGGGGTGGTAACACTTCCTATCAGAATTGGTCCTGCGATAATGGAGACAAATTTCTAGGTCTTGGATCTCACCCTCCCTTATAACGTTCTGCTCGGTAGACCATGGATTCATGCCATGAAGGCGGTCCCTTCCACGTATCATCAGTGTCTTAAATTCCCTTACAATGGCACAAAAATAACTATAGATGGTGATCCTAATCCATTTCAATATTGCACCAATCTAAAAGAGATCCCCCAACGTCAAGTGCTAGTGAACCAAGAGGCTTCATCGTCCAATCCATCTTCTTATGTTGATCCATCCACACTCACTCGAACATCTGTTTCACCCTCAATTCCTACCACTCCTAGGGTTGAGATCCAAGACAAGGGTTTTGGAGAGTACTACCTGACGACATCTTATTGTGTTAGCCATTTGGTTCCTCCTAAGTCATATGGTTTACCTACAATAGGTAGGGGACAGTCTATGGTCACTATACATGTTCCTCCTACAACAACTTTCACTAAATGGGGTGAATTAAGCAAAGAGGCTGTAGATGCAGAAGATGTCACTTCCTGGCTGTATAGGGAAGATGATGAGGAACCCCTCTTACTTGCTTATATTCCTACAAATCTATATGGAAAGGGTTTCAAAATTATGCAAAGCAAAGGATATGATGGACAAAGTGGTTTAGGCTTAAACCAAGATGGGAGGATTGAACCAATATTTGTTTCTCAGTGGCCAAAAGGAGTAGGACTAGGGTTTCAACTGATTCAGATTGGCGTTCCTAGTACTCCATTACCCTTACTTGAGGAAGTAAGTGTTTCAGCAAATATTAAGACATCTCACGAACCAGTGAACAAATATCATTGTGACTCCCCCGACTCTAATGATTATGAGTGGGATTCCCTATCTTCTACTTCTTCCATGGACCTTGACAAGTTATTTGGAGAACTTGACTTGATGTTAAGTTCCTCACCAAATCCCTTAAATTCCTATCCACCAAAGAAAATGAAAAAAAAGGAATGGTTTAAACATTACTATTGGGAATCACTTGATCCTACCTCTTGGCAACCTGAGCCACCTGTTTCAGATAGTCAAACCTTGGCATTAGGCCCACCTCTCAATCCATCTAGACCTAAACCTAAGAGCAAAAAGGATTTAGTACAAAACTTTTGTGACCATATGAATAACTCAATCCTTACCTTGACCCCATTAAACTTTGATAACTCCGATGATGACATGCCCTTAGTCTATCCCCAACTCATTGATTGGGATCAACAAGGCACACCCGTCTTAGACACTTTTGAAAAAGACAAAGCAATTGCTGAGTTCTTGGGATTACGAGAAGGCATACCTAATGGTGATCATAAGGTTGGTTTTACCATTGACTTGGACAACAAAGCATATTTTGGGGAATCTGTTCAACCTTCCAGTCGCAAAAATGAGAAAAATAATAAACAAGATAAAAAGGACGAGTCTCTAGGTGAAAATCGAAAGGCACCTTTAGACAATGAAAAAGTAAAAAGAAAGGATGCATCCGAAGGTGAAAACCTCTTGAGGCACCTAAGGATGGAGGTTTGAACATTCTCCCCATTGCATAGGAAAAGTCACCCATGCTCATTGAAGAATCAGTAGAAGTCAACATAGGCACAAAAGAGAATCCTCGATTGGTTTATTTTGCAGCGTCATTGACAACAGACGAGAAGCCAGAGTTCCACGACTTGTTTGCACAGAGACAGATAAATTTTGCTTGGTCATATGCAAACATGCTGGGGTTGGATCATGAACTTGTTCTGCATCATTTTCCCTTACAACTAGGTGCCAAACCAGTGAAACAAAAATTGAGAAAAATGCATCCACATATTGCTTTGTTAGTCAAAGCAGAACTCAAGAAACTCTTAGACGTTGGTTTCATAAGATCAATCGACTATGCTGATTGGATCTCCAATCTTGTACCAATTACTAAACCAACTAGGGGCATTCGCATCTGCACTGATTTCAGAGATATCAACAAGGCTTGTCCTAAGGATGACTTCCCTCTCCCTAACATAGACATGATAGTTGACATGACAGTAGGATATGAGATGTTGTCCCTTATGGATGGATTTTCAGGATATAACCAGATCTGAATTGCAACTGAAGATCAACCTAAGATGGCTTTCACTTGTCCTTGGGGAACATATTGCTAGAATTTTATGCCCTTCGGACTCAAGAATGCGGGAGCAACCTATCAACGTGCCATGACTACTATCTTTCATGATCTAGTACACACTCTTATGGAGGATTATGTCGATGACCTTATTGTAAAATCCAAGATAAGGGAAAAACATTTACAGGTTTAAGACAAGATATTTCAGAGGCTGGAGAAGTATAAAGTGAGACTGAATCCAAAGAAATGTGTGTTTGGAGTCAAGTCAGGAAAGCTGTTAGGTTATATCATTTCTCGACGAGGGATTGAAGTGGATCCGACTAAGGTAAAAGCGATCATGGACATGCCTCCAACCACTAATCTTAGTCAACTAAGAACATTATAGGGAAGGTTACAATTTATCAGAAGATTTATAGTGCAGTTAGCAGATAAGACATCCTTTTCAACATCTACTTAAGCAAGGAGTACCCTTTGCATGGACAACTAGGTGTGGAGAGGATTTTCAACTGATTAAAAAATATTTACTCACACCACCTATCTTAATGCCACCTGTTGAAGGAAGACCATTGATTCTTTATATTACGGCAACCCATTCATCACTCGGAGCATTGCTTGCACAGAATGATGATGAAGGTCATGAAAGGGCAGTCTATTATATCAGTCAAACTTTGGTAGGTTATGAGCTCAACTATAGTACCATTGAACGTGCCTGTCTTGTAGTAGTATTTGCTACCCAAAAACTGAGGCACTATATGCTAAACCATCAAACAATGCTGATTGCTAAAATAGACCCTCTAAAATATCTTCTCAGCAAGGTAGCATTAATAGGGAGACTGACCAAATGGGTTATGATACTTAGTGAGTATGATATCCAGTATGTAGAAAGAAAGGCTATTAAAGGACAGGTCATTGCTGATCAGTTAGCTGATGCACCCATACAGGCAGATCACCCATTAGTTGCAGAATTTCCTAATGAGTTCATATTCACAATTGACACAAACATAACATGGAAACTATACTTTGATGGCTCACATACAAATCATGGTTCAGGGGGTGGTATAATATTTATTACACCATACGGCGATTCCATCCCTAAGTCATTCAGGATTGCATTCCCATGCACTAACAACATAGCAGAGTATGAAGCTCTAGTGACAGGGTTATGTATGGTAGTCAAGTGGAAAATAAGAACCTACAGGTATATGGAAATTCCCAACTGGTAATCAGACAGGTAAATGATGATTATGAGACTAAGGATGAGAAGCTTGCCCCCTATAAACGCATGGCTGATAGCTTTAAAGAGTACTTTGACAAAGTCAAATTTCATCAAATACCTCATGTTTTGAACAGGGCAGCAGACACTATGGCTACAATTGCGTCACTTCTTGACATTCCTAACAACATGCCTAAGTTTGAGTTCTTGGTAGAACAGCTTTTGGTCCCAGCCTACAATATCCTAGATTCTGAAATGGTGTGTGACATTGTTGGTCCTAATTCCCCATGGTACAAATAAATCTATGATTACCTTCATGCCAAAGTCATACCCACTGGCCTATCAAATAACCAATGTAGGACATTCCTCCGCAAGTCAGCCAAATACACCATCGTCGGAGACACCCTATATAGATGCGCCCTAGATAATACCCTACTAAGATGTCTTGATTCTATTGAAGCACAAGCAACCTTGCGTGGGGTGCATGAGGGTATATGTGGTTCCCATTCTAGCGGTCCTACCTTAGCCAAAAAGATTATGAGACTGGGTTATTACTGGCCTACTATGGAAAAAGACTCATAAGTCTTTGTAACGAAATGTCGCCAATGCCAAGTTCATGGAGACTTGATACATGCCCCAACACAGGAGCTCCATCCTATAACGTCACCATGGCCCTTTGCCTAATGGGGACTCGACCTCATAGGTAAGATTCACCCCACATCATCTAATGGACATAAATTCATTATCACTGCCACTAAGTATTTTATGAAGTGGATTGAAGCCATTCCTATGACATACATTACCGACACACAGATTTCTAAATTTATCCTGAATTATATCATCTGTCGGTATGGTGTCCCTTAGTCCATCATCATGGATAATGGCCGCCCATTTAAGAATCAAGAAGTCTACCACCTGTGTGATGAATTTCATATCCAACATCACTTTTCCACTCCATATTACCCACAAGGTAACGGCCAAGCAGAGGCATCTAACAAGACCATCATTAGAATCCTCAAGAAGACTGTCAATGATGCTGGTCGTGACTGACATTTACAACTTAACCCTGCCTTATGGGCTTATCACACAAGTATCCGTACTCCCACTGGTGCTACTCCATATTCACTTGTATTTGGTTATGAAGCTATTCTGCCTATTGAGGTCGAGATTCCTTCCCTAAGGGTATCCCTAAAAGGCCACATTGATGATGAAGAGTACCAAGTATCGAGACTCCATGAGCTAGAATTCCTGGATGAGCGAAGATAAAAGGCACTAGACCATCTCCAAGCATATCAAAATCTCCTTTGTCATAGCTATAATAGGAAGGTCTTGAACAAAAACTTTGAAATTGGTGACCTAGTTTTAATGGAGAACCCAAAGAATCAAGCAGAAAGAGAAAAACCAGGAAAGTTTGAACCAAATTGGTTAGGACCTTATATTGTTACAGAAGCTTTTGGATCAGGAGCGTACCAACTCTCTACTCTTGAAGGGGAACCGTTGTCCTCACCAATCAATAGTCTGCATCTGAAGAAGTTCTACGCATAGCTTCTGCGAGCCTTTGTCTTAATTAGCAAAAATACAAAAATTGTTATCAAGGTGAAAACTTGGCAAACAGGCGTCTTGGTAACACCAAAAAAATTAGATAATCTAGGAAATAATAAAGACAAATCATTCGTCCAATAGTGAAAACCACTTCGGTGGCATTTTGGATAGGTACCATGGTGAAAACCTGGCAAACAGACGCCATGTGTACTCGGCTCTGCTCCTTTGTCTACTATTACTCTAATCTACCGTGATCCCTGACATAGTCCACTACCCTGTACATAGTCCACTATCCCTGTACATACTACCTATCCCTATACATATCCCTTATCTTTCATATCCATCGCTTGTATATACCATTCGTATAAGTGGTAGTCTTTCCCATAACCTCGAATGATTGACATCGAGTGCATTCTATATCCCCCATTTTACCCTATTCATAATCAATTGGTCTTATACTCGTAACTGGGGAAAACACTTCACGTGTCCATATTGGTTCTTACATTGGCTATGTTGAAGACGAAACCATAGAAAATCCAAAAACATCGCAAAAATGACCCGAGAAAATACAAAACATAAAAAAAAAAAAAAAAAATAAAATAAAATCAATCAAACATTTCAAAATCCAAAATAGAGTTAGAGTCGGCCGACTTGTTAAAGCATTTGTTGTTTGTCAAACTACATTGCCTCTCGACGGGCAGGCGCGACCATGCCATGTGCCCCGAGGCATTAGGTCACCGCTTAAGTTTGTTCAGATAAAATCATGATTCAATCCATATGTCTATATGACAAGGTCATGGGTCAGTGTCGGACCACTGAGGTCTCGCGTGTATAACATAGGCAAGGCCATGAATCGATGAGCCCCCGAGGCCGCATTAGGTCAGTCCATTAGGGTTCATCACATTCCCTTCCACCATGTCTTCTATTTGTAGTCAGTCTTGTCAGTCAAAGTCAAGTCGAACTACGAGGTCTCTGCATGTATAACGTAGGCAAGGCCATCAATCGATGAGCCCCCGAGGCTGCACTAGGTCAGTCCTTTAGGGTTTTGTCATCACACATAGTCAATTGTCAACACATCATGTCAAGTCATGCATCAATCTGGTGAACAAGTAAGCAATGTCTCTAAGTCAAATCAAACAACTTGCCAAACAAAACAATCAAAACAGATCAACAAATGTCTACTATAGGATGTGTCCTTCCTCGAAACAGACATCATCATAGCAATCAACCTGTATCTTATTCAAGATGGGTCCTTCCTGAATACTGATATCAGCAAAACAATCTATGTCTTATATAGGATGAGTCCTTCCTGCATAATCAACAAGGTCAAACATAGCCTTACACAGGTTATCACATCAACGACATCTGACTCAATGTCTTATACGATACATGTCTTTCTGAAACCAGGCTTTGTCATGCCTTATACAGATAGTCATAACATCGAAACTAGAATCACAGTCTTATCCGGTATGTGTATCTCCTGACATCAGGCTCTATCAGTCAATCCTTCTATCAATCAAAACAACTCAAACAAATAGATCAAGTTTTGGAAAATATTTTATTGGCTTCTTGACTTTATGGCTTATTTATATTATCATTTATCTTGAATTGATGATTGGGATTCATGTTACTAGCTTTCTCAAGGATGTCCCATGAAGGATTTAGAGAAGCAACGATGTATCAGAATTCTGTTTTCTTTGACTGCTCTTTGTCGACTGTCTTTTAAATTTGTTTTTTTTTGTCATGTTACTAGTTTCCTCAAGGATGTCCCATGAAGGATTTAGAGGAGAAATGACATCTCATGACCCGTCTTTTACTTTGTTTGCTGTCTGTGGTTTGTCTTGACAAAAAGACTGGGGCAACTTGTGCCCTTAGTATGAGTTAATGACAATCCTTGTCTGCGACTGTCTGTTATTAGCAAGTGGATGACCTTGCACACCTTGATTTATGTCATATCATGGTGTTTTTCTCCATTTGTATTAGTCCCGCCCAATGATGATAAAGTGCAATACCTTTTGTGATACAACGAAACATTGAAGATTGCTAATACTAACATCTATCTCCTGTCTTTCGTTCTTTCTCAATCTTTCTTTCCGTACTAACAGTTCTTCTTTCTTGCATTATGGCGGAGTCATGTGACACACAACAACATAAGTCATCCTGCATCAACGTACATGTTAGAAAAATACATACATATAGGCATATTTCATATCTAGATCATCATGGCATAATAGACATTCATCATCAAATAATACATATCATAAGCATTCCATGTACAACACAACTGTAAATATATGCATCATATTACATTTGTATAAGCATCACATGTAGTTGGCATTATACATATAACATCATATTGCATCTCATAATTTATAAACCGCATACATCATATAGAATCAACATCATATTATTAGCTGCATATACACACCATCAAATAGATATCATCATCCATCATAAAAGCATGTCATATAAACATCACATGTACAAATAAACAACGACATAATTAATACATAGAAATGCATATCATGAGAATCACCACCAAAATCATATATATATATATATCTTGCTCAATCGTGTCACATCACAATGTCATAATGTATCAATAATACATGGAAGCCCGCAAGCTATAGGATCAAAATACAATGTCTCAATATATCTCAAAAAGTACCCCTATCCTGAACTACCACTTCTATCATGCCTGGAGTGTGTGGAGGAATGATGATGGGAACCCGATGACCTGTGAGCTGAGGGAGGTCTGTCATATGGACCTGCTCTGTGTGGCTGCTCCACCCCCTCTGTGCTAACTGTCCTAGTGTGGGTCCTAGTCTGGGACCTGCTACTATGTGCCTCTGAGAAACTGGGAGCCCGTCTCTCTGGCAGAATCTCTGCCTCATAAAGATCCTGGTAGTATCTCTCTCTCTCCCCAGCTCTGACTAGCTCTGTAGCAAAAGCAACTGATGGTCCCATGCACAATGCTCTGAGCTCTGAGAATCTCTGCTCTATCTCCTGTCGCCGAGCTATAGCCTGATCTCTATCCATGATGGCTCTGTCCCTCTCTATCCGGTATGCATCCCTCTCAGACATCAACACTCTCATCTGCTCCTCCAAGGATGCCACCTGTGCACGCAATGTGGCTGTGTCAGGATCCACTGCCCCTGTGTCCTCCTATTTGGCCCTCGCTACCCCATCATCCTCCTCATCCAACTCCTCTAGGATCTGATCCCGAATCTCTCTCTCATGATCATCATCCTCCTCATCATCCTCCTTGTAGGTGCCCAACAAACCCAAGGCATCAATCTCTGCCTCCTCTCTACCCGCCTCCTCGATACCTACCTCCTCCTTTGCTGGGATGTCTAGAATAGCTGCCTCCATAGGTTGTACCTCCTCTTCCCCTATCATAGCATCCACCTCCTCTCCCCCTCTACCAATGTTTGGCATGGCCATATCCTCCTCTCCTCGTCCCTCCTCACGAATCAGTGACAATGGTGGCCCTCGTCCCCTCTGACCACGTCTCCCTCTCCTGCCTCCACGCCGTCCACCTCAGCCATCATCTCCTCCATCCCCATGACCTCCTCTGTCTCCCTGACCTCTACCTCTACCACGCCTGCCTTGTGGACCTGTCCCTCACCGCTCTACCGGCGCTGACTGCTCTGGATCTATCAGTGGGATCAGCCTGTGTACTGCCCACCACTGATCATACTCCTCCGTGGTCCCTGGATCTACTGGACCATCCCTCCATCCCCATGGAACTGCCTGTAATGCATCAATGTCGACCTCTGCTATGGTAACAGGAATCTCTGGACCCCATAGGGGGACCTCTCGCGATGATCTCGCAAACTCAGCTCATCCTCTCGGCACATCCTGTACCTCTCCAAACTGCCGCAGGACCCGATCTGGCAACTGACACTCTATAATGTGGACATGTGACACTGTCCACCCAACCAAAAACTGTACCTGTCAAAAAAATGGAAAATGCTCATCCTCGTCTAACCACTCCACACAACCCAAGTATGGTCTCCATGTAAATTGCACCATAGTGTCTATAGCATGTCTGAAGTAACCTGTATCTCCTATGTGGTGCTGAGTGTTCACCCCTGCATAGCGAAGGCATAAGGAGCTCCATGTGGAAGATCAACTGTCACAGGTGGCCGAAAAATGGTGATGTGTTCCCACGCCCATACCATCAGGAGTGTGGTACCACAACTCATAGACTGTGCCTCTCGGTAGGCAATATCATGCAAATGAAAGTATAACATCCCGAGCAAACATGAACCCCAAGCATACACCACTCGACGCTCTAGCATGCCTACTAGCATCTCCCCCAACCCCACAGGAAAAACATGACCTCGGCGGTCAGGAAGTACTATGCCACCTATCAATGTACACAATAGACAGTCTAGTTGCCTATACCTTTGAGCCAACACCTGCCACCTAATCTCATAGTTGTCAAATCCTAACTGCCTAATGTTCGCATGTGGGTAGTATTTGCACATCTCGGTTGCACCCCTCTGGGTATCATACATCACCCATGTGCCTCTAATAGGAAGTCTGAGGATCCTGTAGACATCCTCTAAGGTAACAGTGGCCTCTCCAGTTGGTAGGTGAAAAGATGAAGACTTCAAGTGCCACCGCTCACACAAAGCTGTCAATAATCCACGATTCACTCGAATCTGGGGCATTCCTGTCACGTGAAGTAGACCAAGGTGCCAGAGGAAACGTCGCTCTGCACTCCGCAAGCTGTCCCTGAACCGAAAAGTCATCAGCCTTGACTCTCGGGTATATACTGTATCCAACACAACCTACAATGGCATTATACATGCCTCATGTCAGCATCAATCATCTATTCTAGTGCAAACTGACTATGTTAAGTACAATTCAAATGCGTCGTTATTTTACACATGCGTCATTATTTTTCACATGCGTTGCTCTTTAACATATGTGGTACATAAAATACACATGCGTCATTTTATTATTCACATGCGTTGTTATTTTTCAAATGCAGCTAATTATATCACAATTGCGTTGCACTAAAACAACTACGTTGAAATAAATAATATTGCATTGAGGCATATTCAAAAGTGTTTCAAACTAATCAAATGTGTTTCAAAATAAACAAATGCAGCTGTTCTAAATGCAAATGCGATGCAAAATTTCAAATGCGGTTCATAAATCTACACATGTAGTGAACCGCACACAAACTATGAAAAATAGTTAACATAAAATCACAAATGCGTTGTTCCGCAGACAGATGCGTCATTCACGCGATCATATGTGGTTATTTAACAAAATGACGCATAACAAAAACTCGAATTAAATGCATAAATTTGCGCGCAAATGAAAAATTTTAAAAGCCAAGTTTGAGGTACATATCGGGGGGTCTGCGTTGGCTAGCCTCTAGAAGGTCCGGATCCTGTATGCGCAATGGTGAGTGGTCGGAACAAGCGACATCCTCGCTGTGGTGCAGAGCAAAATCTCAATTCTAAGGCTAGGTGGGTGAAAATGAATTGATTTTTACCCCAATTTCTATATATACCTAGGGTTTTGGTGGCATTTCTTTCCTACTGGCTGCATTAACTTTCAATTTTGATCAGCCCGTACCCGTCCCTAACATTTCCAACCTCAATTCCATCAATTCCACTACATTTTTGGCCATCCAATGGTCTAGTCGGGATCATTTCCAATATTTTCTGAACTTTTTTGACAATTTGTCAATTTTTCTGAGGGGGCATACCTTCACCTATTTTATACCGGGGCATTATTGGGGCATATTTCTTATCGATTTTCTTTGACACAATGCCAAAATGACATTGTATCAAAGAGGGGAAAATGTAGACACCGAAATTTGGTCTATGCCTACGACTTCAATATTCTGCGTAATTCCTATTCTTCTATTGATTAAATAATCTTAATTATTTAATTAATTCATCTTCTTTTATTTCTTCTATTAATCAAATAATCTTAATTATTTAATTAATTCATCTTCTTTTATTTCTTCTATTAATTAAATAATCTTAATTATTTAATTAATTCACACTTTTCTTTATTCTATCTCATTAATTAAATAAACGCTTTTTATTTAATTATGTTACTAATTAACCTTATCCTTCTTGTCAAATTAAATAAATTCTTATTTAATTTACTCTTTATCATACTTCAACTATAATTAAATAAATTCTTAATCTATTTAATTATTCATTTAAATCCCTTCATCATTTAATTAAATAAATCTTATTTATTTAATTATTCTTCAAATGTCGAGTCTTGAATTAAATAAATTATTTAATTCATGAATTCTATTTTAACGCATTCATCTATATTTAGATAATTGTGTGAGTTATCTAAGTATTCACTTTTACTCGACTCGACATATATTCAAATTGCTCAGTTAACTCTTGATTTAATGTCTGAGTGGCGTTCTCAAGTAATCTCTTTGTCAAATCATTCAATCGTCCAGTGCTAAGTCAATTTTGTGTACATGTAGATTAATTAAATATTCTTATTTAATTAATTAAATATTGTGCATGCATTCGAACAAGAGTTGCTTTAAATCCATCTTTATCTTTGTCATGCAAAGATAATTCTTCTGTTTTCGAATACCAAACTAGAAGATTAAATCATTTATTTAATCTTTAATTCTATTTCTAATTTATATCACTTATGTCATTATTGACAGTTATCAGAATGCATGTCTAACCAGTCGATCTCAACCGTCTATTGATCTTTCAATCTTGGCCTATCGTTCGAATAATCAATTTTCTATAAATTGATTTGTCATTCTTCATTCCAATCTCTCTCTTGCGAAATCTTATGACTTTTGAGAGCACTTAATCTTGAATCTTCGATGTTTTGCTAATCACTATCATAGGCTATACTTGCACAAACTTATGAGAAATCTGAGGGCAATTATACTACACAAGCAAAATGGAGAAGAGCAATCGAGATGAATCATGGAAATACGTACAAATTTGGTGAGATTGTTCAAGTTTTATTTACATTTTTACTTTCCTTTGTTCTTTGTTGCTTAGCATTAGATTTGCATTTAGATGTGTATTGCATGTTTGCTCTAATCTGTTCTTGTCCACTTTCTTGGCGTTACAAAAGTAATAGCAAAACAAAGCATAACAAAGAAAAGCACTGTCTGATCAAAAGAGCCAAAAATGGAGGGGTGCTACATATGTAAACACTATGCATAATGACTAATACTTTTAAATTTTTCAAATTTTAAAGAATACAAAAATGCAAATCTAAAACCCTAAATGAGATGCAAAATAATGAAAGTAAACAACCCTAAATGAGATGCAAATCAATGTAATGCAATAAAAATGAATGCAAAACCTAGATCCAGGGTTGAAAATGGACTCCAAAATCAACAATTTATGATGCTCAAAAGTCGGGTTCACCAAAATGAAACAACTGAAAATAGGGTTCTTTTTTATTAAAGGTGGGTTTAAAATATGATGTGATGAGGGACCTATTTTCTTTTATTTCATTAGGAAATGAAATCCCCACAAAGAATTGACTAACAACCCTTAGTTGAATCAAGTCAATGTGAGAATCTTTAGATTTCCTTATGATTGAAGGAAGGGGGTCAAGGTCAAACAACACTTTGGGGAGAAAAATTGAAAATAGAAAATCAACTCCAAAATGCAATCTAACACTTAAAACTTGAAGATTAATCTCAATATTTGTAGAACCAAAAAATAGAATGCAAATCTGAGAAGGGCAGAAACACTAGTAGAATTTGGCAAATAATGACTACGTTGGATTTGAGAAGGGAAAAAACACTACTAGAATTTTGTAAATAATGACTATGTGACTAAAAATTTTAGTCACGACAACTAAAAATGACTAAATTCTAGCCATTTTTTGCAACATAGCTATAAATGACTAATTTGATCGTCGGGTAAAATCACTGCTATAAGTGACTAAATAGATGACTAAATAATTCTTCACACAAATAAAAATTAGACAATATGATATTAAAGTGTGTAATTAAAAAAAATATTTCAAATTGGGAAATTATTGGTGGGAGTGTGTTGTATTGTGCACAAGGTTAATAGCGAATTGGGAAATTATGGGCGGGAGTGGGGAGTACAGTAGAGTAGAATTCAACATAGGTAATTCGATGGGGGAGTGGGGAGTATAATTGGAATTATTTGTGCAATGCACCTCTACAAACAGGAGGAATTGTTAATTATTAATGGATCCAAAGCTGACCAGAGAGGGCTTGTGTGTTAATTTGATGGCATGAGGCGTTTTGGGTTTTAGCATATATGTGTATGTGTCTACGAAAACTCATACATATGAGTATATGTGTGCATGGGTATACATAGGTAGACATACCTACACATGCTCATGAACGAATAACCCATGTATATGAGAATGTTGATTGGACAATTAAGACACACACACACACACACACACATATATATATATACATCAATCGATGAGTATGCGATTATATGTGATTTAATATTATTACTGAAATAGCAATATATATATATATAATGTAAATATTAATATATATGTATATATAATTACGTTACCATAAATATATATATATATAGATACATATATATACATATATTTTTATATTTTTATATATATGATATTTCAATAAATATCTATATATCTATTTGGATGGCATTATATGAATTTTATTATCTTATATAATATTATATATTTTTGAAGTTGTATATAAATAAATAAAACTAATTTCCCGCTAAAATGCTAGACAATAGATCCTCAAGTGAAGTAAAAGCAATTCATTCATCTGTTGGGTGGAAGTGCAAAAATGAAAGATGACATAGTGCATATAACATGGCACGATTCAAAGCCCCTTTATCACTCTCAACTTTCATCTTCTCACAGGGTTTCTCACAATAGGAGTTGTCGATCACAACATCAAGGTACAACCCCTTTGTTTTTCCAAAACTAGGTTTTTCTCTTTGTTTTCTATAGCAGTCGAGGGATCGATTCTCATTAAGTCATTTTTTAGAAAACCTTGTATTCCCAGGTCTTAATTTCTTATAATTCTTAGCTCAATATTGTTCACATAGTTGTTATTAGATTTAAAATAGAGCAGGGACCATAATTTCTCTATCATCTCTATCTACTATCTTGACATTGGCTTTATATACCCTTTCTGCTCTGCTTGAATAGCCCCATCTCTAGAAAGGGCAGGGGTTGAGAAAATACTACAAATTTCTACATTACTACTATGTAGTACAACCTTTAACATTTAAGTTATCCTTTGCAAGAGCCGAATCCATGCATATGACCTCAACAATAGTCACTCTATTTGTCACAGAAACTATCCAATCCTCCAATTTGAATATCTACTGCTCAATACCATCCATATGATCATAGACCAAACTGCACTCCTTCTGAGCTCTTTGCAACCTCAACCAAAATACCAAATTTGATTTAGGGTTTCTAGCTTGGCTTTCTATGGAGGTGTGAGAAAAGCATTTGACTTACCACAATGTCGCACTAGTTTTAGGATGCCTTTGCGGGGATGCAAGAAACTCCTTAGGGCACCTGCTCTTTCTTCTCATGGCCTTCTCCACTCACAATAGATTATTTGGACCTTTCCATAGTAGAAGGCATATAAGATGCACATGATCATCCTAGTAAGTGGTTGACCATAGAATCATTCAACAATATACGATCATAGATTGGACCTTTTTCACCCCGAAGAGCAGATAATCCTAGGTCAATATTTTTTGCAACCGATCTATCAGTCCTCAAAGCTTGAGTTGGTTGAAAACCATAATATGCTATATATCAATATCAAAACTAAAATTTTCACAAAGAATTCCATCAACGTGAGTTGCATTATCCTTAGTTGATGCCACAACACGAAATACAAAACAATGATTCTCAGGGAGACCATATATAGCATTTACTGACCATGCTTTTGTTTAAAGATAATGAACCCTCCTCACCCTTTACTACTAATCCATAATCAACTCCCTGTCTTCTCATGAACATTAATAAAGACTCCTCATAACCTTCATGATAAACCAACCATCATTGCCTCTCTTCCAGATTCCTTCACAAATTGTTGAACTTTCTTAGTTGTTGCAATGGGTGGATTCCTTTTGATATGATCCCTTAGACCAATAAGTGTATATAAGGATGGTCGAGTTTCCTTCTGACTTATGTAAGCGAATGCAACCCAATCCTCCTTAAGAAGTTTCACAATTTCTGTGGGAGGCAACATTGTAGATGCTCCCATGAGTTTAAGCATTTTTTCTTTTGTTACACCCCCTTTTAGAGGCATCCATTCTACCCCATGCATAAGACAAGTTTCTCTATAACCTGCACTAACTGCTGCTACAAATAAAAGAAACGTGTGTTTCCATCATAGGGTTCTCCATAATGTGTCAATGACTTGACATTTTCTATAGGTGGAGGATCAAGTTCATTATCAAAAGCAAGGCAATATGCTTTAAGATCCTCATCTATTTCTCTAGTCATGCATTGACCAATCAAAAATGCTACAAGCAATGATTCATTAACAATGTTTGGCCTTCTCTGGTGCCCATTAAATGGAAGGAAATCCTTAAGTAGACCTGCAACCTCTTCATAACCAAGATGACTGCCTGCTAAAACCCCTCTCAAAGCCCCTACTAACCTCATTTATGTATGTTTATTTCCATGGAATTGAGGTCCAATAGGAGAAGCTCCACCCTGATACATGTAAAAGTACCCTTTTAGCAACAAATCGTGTAACTAAAAATGCAATATCTTCTATTGGACTTTAAGTTTTCCTTCCTTTGAATACATATTGTCCAAGGAACTCATGTTTTTAATGCCACAACCATGTTTGTTGCCCATTCAATGTATGAATGCCCACTTCCTCCAAACAAGCCTTTATATTTTCATATTAATTTTTTATTTATGCTCATCTGCCTAATGTTTGATGCCATGTTCTTTGTGCAAGCTCAAATGTTTCAAATTGAGCTAATGATTGATGTCTTCCCTATAAGAATGTTGATGAAAACCAATATAGCATGATCTCAAGATACAATGCCAAGAATGGGAAGTTTATTACTCCTCAAAATGGCTCATCTTTTATGTTTATTAGATCAACAACACTTCCTTATTCCTTCAGGTGATTCCATTTAACATCTAATTGTAGCTTAGAGAGAGAGTCATTAAATAGAGGAAACTTAGTAATTGTATTTCTCCTATATTTGGCTCTCTTTGATTTAAACTCCTTCACACTCTCAAACTTTCTATTATAGACAGTATTAAAATCCTCTGATGGCCATGTGTTTGAGTGCAAAGTATTTGGGTCTCTTTTCAAAGGCGTTGATCCATCCACAACGTTGCTAAAATTTGTGTCCTTTTTAGCATTTGTGTCTCTTCTTTAGTGACAATGTATTGTCTTTCTTCTCTTCTAATATATGCAAATTTCTTTGTGCTATGCACAGTATCATCAGTGGTTTTACCTATAGGCCACTAATAAATCTCTAGCCTTCTAATATTTTTCATTGGAAATTCATATTCATTATCAATCTTTCTTGTTTTGTTATGTTGATTTATCTACCAAGTCACATTATTATGAGACTTTGCATTCTCATTCTGCATACTCATTAGAACTAGGCCTACTAGATGTTTGTGAATTATTTAATTCTATCATCTCCTTGTCACTTGAGCTTAAGCAATAGGAAATAAATCCATTTCTTCTTGAACATTTCTTTTGAAGCATAGTATGCTTTAAATGTTTATTGGTAGCTTCTACAACCTTATTCACCCTTTCTACAAAATAAGCAACCGCTAGAGGAAAGAGAATCAAAAGAATTTTCCAAAATTTCTTGATTGAAATCTGACTTGTTGAATCTTGAGTAAGTTTTTTCTTAACATTGCTTCTAGAAGTAGAGTCCATTTTATTTTTTTTCTTGCTTTGTGAATTTTCAATATATGGCATACCAAGGTTGTAGAGATTTTGGAAACATTACTCATTGAGGATGCCGTATAATTTATAGCCTCTACAAAGTGAGAAGTTCTTGAACTTGTAACCCCCCCGCCAAGGAACCCTAGAGGACAACACTAACTATGACATATTAATGGAACAATTTTTTTTAAAGGGAAATAACAATGGAATGCATAATGTAACATAACATAATAATTTAAACTTAGGTCCTCTAAGGTTCCTCGACTATGCTACTCACATAACTATTAATCAAGATAACTAGAATCATTTCATTAACTGCTAAGATAGCATGATTTATCTAACAAGCAAGGTTCATTTTAAAACACCACATTAAATGATTCTACATTCTTACTTCCATAACATGTCAACATTAAAGATCACTTCTAGAAACCACATATGCAAGATGCATTACATTACTGTATTCGTTACAAGAAGAATTCATCAATAACTGTTACATCATTACAATAGTCACAACCATGCTTCCCCTAGTACATGTGGGAAGAATACATCAGATTACAGTAAATGATACAACTGATATACAATCCAATACAAATACATGAAAGGTTGCCTTCTCGAACTAGAACATGATCTGGAGTTCCACAACAAAATGAACAATCTCCATACAAACGAACATGCAACAAGAATACCTAATGGAGGAAAAAACACCAACCTCCTGACCATGTGAAACCATGAGGCCCACCCCCCGTGCTAGGAGATAACACAAGGTCCCACATCATATAGACAATCAGGAAAGCAATAGGTTAACACAATCAAGGGATAAGCATGGACTCCAACACAACACTGTTCTGAACACAACATCACTTACAACACTTACTTCACTTCTAGAGGAACTCACGCAATAGAAAGAGAAAGTATAACTAGGGAATGCTAGACTGCAATAGGGAGGAGTGTCATCACATATCTTAATATGGGTTATCTTGGTGGATCTTTCTAGGCTCCTGACCCCCATCCTGGGTTATCTTGACAGCCTCTATCGATCCTCGAACCCTATACAAACTCATGTGGAATCAACGTACCTTTCATGAGGACAAGACAATAGATCTTGCCATTTCAAGCCTTCCCATCTCATCTCAAGCCTAAACGAGCACTTGAGCCATGAGTGAGGCATACATTATCTTGATTAATGCTAAATGTACCCATCCCCCTAATTCATTATTAAGGTTGTTGCTAGATTAAGAAACCCTCCAATGGGTTATCCTGGAACGACTTTGGGTTTTGTCCCCCATTGAGAGCCACTCCCCCTACTTGCAAAGTTAGAAAACCCTACACATCACGCAAAGAATTTATCATCTTGCACACTTATCAAAATTACATGAATCCAAACATAGAGCAAGGCATTAACCATCTTACACATAACTCAAAACATTTCCAAACCATTTCCAAGGTTAACAATCATAAGGACCAAACATACAAATATATACCCCCTCATAGGCCTCTAAAAACCAACATAATAATGGCACAAAAATTTGAACATACATTACACAATTGACAACCATTACATAAACACTTAATGCAAAATTCAAGACACTTGTTAAATACAAACAATTAATCAAAGTATTATAACCATAAAGACATTTCTTAAATAAGATAGTATTCTCTACAAGCAATTATATTTAAGACTAACTATATTATTAATAAAATCATCTTTATTGAACTAGTTACTATGAAATCCTAATATTAAATTTGCAATTTTAATATAATATTAAAATAACAAGATCCTAATTAATTAATTCACATGACAATTCTATTAACCAACCATTAAATTGTTATAAAGAAAAGTAACATTTACTTACTAACCAGTAACATGAGTAAACCAAATCATTTAATATTTACCCTACATCATTTAAATTAAATAACCTATCTATTTATGGAATAAATCAATTCACTTAATTAAATAAACAATTATTTTACCTATAGTCAATTAAATACTTATTTTAACAATAAATATCTAATTTATTTATCTGTAACAATTAATTACCCATTTTAGCCATAACTGACCAATTTAAAATATTTAGTTAAATGAAATTTTATTTCTTCATTTATCATATAATTTTTCACATACTAGCAAGCCAATATTTTCATTTTAATCATAATATAATATATATATGTATATATATTATATTTATTATTAACAAATGCAACAATGGGGGAGCAGCCTAACAACAACCTTGTGTTTCAAGGATAACTCACAAACTATGATCTGGGTATTTGAGATTTTTGGACAAAGGTTAGAAGAAATCAAAACATAAAACCCTTTAAATTTCTCACCAACCCAGTTTGTAGAAACAAAGTTATGGATGGCACAATTAGACTATTTTACTAGCTGGACACCCAAGAAGATTGAGCACAAAAATGAAGTACAACTACAGAAAAAAACCCGAATGAAAATGATTCAACAATGGCTCTACAACCTAACCGCTTTCTTAGATTATGCAATAGATACCAAGTTACATTCCATAAAACAATCAAATAATCAAACATTCATTTTTAGAGAGAGAGAGAGAAATCAATCCAAATAATCATACACTTAGAAAGACAAATACAACAAAAGATCGAAATCCAACCTGGATCCAATGCTTGGCAGAAAGAAAATTTGATGTCGAGCTTCAGCTTCCACTTGCGAAATCCAAAATTTCCAAATCTTTAATCAAATTTTCCAAAACCCCCAATTTCCAGCAAAATCAACAATTTAAGAAAATTTCTATAGATAGGTTTCCCCCTCTAGAAGAACCGAATAAAATCTCCCCCCCAAAAGCCAAATTCCCTGCAAAAGCAGTAATATCAGAAAGTTTTTACATATCAATTTCTCCCTCTAAAAGCACAAAACCAAAAATTCCCAATAAGAAAATATTTATAGGAAGAAGGACGCTGTTCATTTTTTTTGAAACCAAAAATTCAATCAAATCTCTAAAATCCCCCAAAAAAATATTAAGTTTCTTTTTAGACAATCTATTCAATGTTTTTCATGTGCTGCATGAAAAACCTTTCTATTATCATATTATTTTTTTTATTATTCACTATGATTATTTATGTATTTATTTATCAAAACATACCTCAATTTATTTACATTTAATAATTAACTTCATAGCTCAATTTTTTTAATATTTTATTTATTTACCCCATCATTATTATTTATTAACTTCAACATTATGTTATAATTTATTTTATCATAACTATGATTATATATACATATATACACATTTATATTTACCTATCGAAAGTACCTTTTACTTAATAATTTATTTTAATGTATCAATTAACCAAAAACATTTATCAAACAATTTTAAATTAAATAAACCAAATGCCAATCAATACCTGATCACTATCTAGGGTCGAAAAGAAAGACCTCAAACAACACCGACTGACCAAACCAACTATACTGACAACACTCATAGGGTATCAGACTAGATACTCATCCTCTTCGAGGATGATGGCTAGGGTAGGGGACCAAGTGCTATCATCGATCAACTATTCCATTGGGTTTAAGGCACGCTCAGACCTGCCAATTCAGGTGGAGTCGATGCCTAGTACCTACAATCTGCAAGACACAAAATGGTCGTGCATATACATATACATATACATATAATTAGACACACCATGAAAGAGAATCGTAGCATCGCAGGGTACTCACAAGTGAGTGATGCGACACTGTCCCTTTCACCCAAACACATCAATAAGAACATCACCAAGTAATCACATCAACTCATAAAAATGAAGATAAGAATAGTCACAAGATAATCACATAATAGTCATGATCAGATAATCACATAGTGCTCATGATAGGATTAGCCCACATAATCAAATAAAACCATATAATAATCATAACATGTGCATAAAACTCAAGTAACAGAAGTGCCATCAATGTATCATCATAGCAATAAGTCCAATCAACAAATAATGTATCATAATGTCTCATCTTAAATAGATCAACTGCAAGTCTATCAGAGAATAGTATGAGGAGCACTACATCCTCCCCCCTAGAATTAGGCTTACTCTTGGAAGCCTGCAAATAAGAAAGGGTACAACTCCCGCATCCGAGATGCATCCTCCCAAGTGGCTGAAGACTCATCATTAGGATCCCACTAGACCCTCACCTACTCAACGTCTCGACCCCTAAGGAAGAGTCTCCTGTGCTACAGAATTCCCATGGGCTCCAGAGCCAACTGCCCATCCTCTACTTGTAAAGAATTCTAGTAAAGAACATGTGAAATATCTGGATAATATGGCCTGCGAATAGAAACATGAAATACATTATGGATATGCGATAGACTAGGAAATGAAGCAAAATAGTATGGGACAGGGCTGATCCTCTCCAAAACCTTGAATGACCCAACAAAACACAGTGTGAGCTTAGAGCCTTTTCCATAGTGGATCAGACTCTTTTGCAAATGCACTCACAAGAATACCCGATTACCAATCAAAAACTGACGATCAACCCTATGAGCATTTGCATACTTCTTCTGCCTGTCCTGCACTACCACCAAATGCTCTCTAATACAAACAACTTGCTGCTCCATCTCTTGAAGCATCTCTGGTTCTAGGAGGACTCTATCCTCAAGATGATCCCAACTTAGAGGGGTCCAACAGGGATGACCATACAAGGCCTAAAATAGGGGACATACCAATAGAACTGTGGTACCCATTGTTATATGCAAACTCTGCCAAGTACAAATAATCCTCCCAACGGGTCTACTAATCCATGACATACATCTTGAGCATATCCTCAAGGACCTAATTAACCCTCTTGGTTTGTCCATTTTTCTCCAGGTGGTAAGATGAACTCAAGTTCAACTGAGTCCCCAACACATGCTGTAAGGACATCTAGAGTGCTGAAGTAAATATTGGGTCTCTATTAGAGATGATCCTACTAGGAATCCCATGCAATCTGACTATATTCTCCATGAAAATCCTGGCCACTAAGAAGCATTATATGAAGATCAAATAGGAGAGAAGTGCACCACCTTAGTCAACCTATCCATGTTGACCATGATGGTGTCATGATGACAAGAAGATACTGGCAAGCCGACTATAAAATCCACTGAAATGATGTCCCATTTCCATTCTGGGACAAGATGTGGTTGAAGAAGGCCTGCGGGGTGTTGGTGTTCTACCTTAACCCTCTGGCACTCCAAACACCTCGAGACAAAATCTGTAATATCCCTCTTCATTCTAACCCAAAAATACAATTGACGGAGGTTTGTGTGCATCTTCTTGACACTCGAATGAGCTGAGTAGGGTGCCCGATGCTCCTCTAAAATAATTAGGGTACGAAGACCCTCTGAAGGAGGAACATAGATGCGACCTAAGTGTCATAAGAGACCATCTGAATCAAGATAATAACCTGCATATCTACCCTCAAAGGCTCTGCTTGAATCAACCTCATACCTCACCTCCTGATATCAACTATCTACAGGAAGCGTTGCAAGGATCTGACTCCTCAAATCTACTCCAAGAGTCACTAATGAAAGCTCATGCCTTTGCCAACTAAGAGCATCTGCCACAACATTCTCCTTACCCTGGATATACTTCAACTCAAAGTTGTACTTGCATAGGAACTCCATCCACCACCTTTTCCTAGCATTTAGGTTTGGTTGCGTGAATATGGACTATAAACTGTGGTGATCACTATGCAACTCAAACCAATGCCCCAACAAAAAATGTCTCCATCTCACGAAGGAATGAATGATGGCGGCTAACTCCAAGTCATGTGTAGGATAGTTCAACTTATGATCCTTGAGTTTGTGAGACTCATAGGCTATCATGCGACCATCCTGCATCAAAACTACTCCTAGACCCTCCAAAGATGCATTAGTACACACCACAAAATCTCCTTGAGGATCAAGAACTGCCAAAATGGGTGCACTATTCAACCTCTCCTTGAGAGTTTAAAAGGCTTCCTAACACTACTCCGACTAGAAGAACTTCTTCCCTTTCCTCTAAAGGGAAGTGATAGGTGAGCTATCTTCGAAAAACCCTGCATAGACTGTTGGTAATAACCTGCTAAACCCATAAAGTTGTGAACCTATGAAACATTAGTGGGATCAAACCAATCTATGATGGCCTGGATCTTCGAAGGATCCATGACAATACCTTCTCCTAAAATGACATGCCCCAAATATCTCACCTCTGTTTGAAAGAATTCACACTTTTCCAAATTTGCATATAGCTGATTCTGCCTCAGATACTGCAATACCTGTTGCAAATGCTCCTCGTGCTCCTCCATAGTCCTAGAATAAATCAAAATGTCATCTAGGAACACAAGGAAAAAACTATCAAGATAGGTGCAACACACTCCATTCATCAAGCTCATAAATAGAGACGGTGCATTCGTCAAACCGAATGACACAACGATGAACTCATAGTGCCCGTAGTGAGTGAAAAATGCAGTCTTATGAATGTCTACCTCAAAGATACACAACTAATGATACCCTGACATTAGGTCAATCTTCAAGAACACCTTAGCTCCCTTAATCTAACCAAAGAGGTCATCAATCTTGGTAAGGGATATATGTTCTTCACCATCACCTTATTTAGCTACTGGTAGTCAATACACAATTGAAGGGATCCATCCTTTTTCTTCACAAAAATGACCGGTGCTCCCCAAGGAGAGACACTAGGATGAATGAATCCCTTAGCCAACAACTCCTCTAACTGCAACCAAAGCTCCTTAAGATCTTGAGTAGTCATTCAATACAGAGCTCGAGAAATAGGTTCTGCCTTGGGAACAATATCCATCCTGAAATCGATGTCACGCTTAGGTGGCATCCTTGGAATCTCATTGGGGAAGGTATCTGCAAACTCCTTAAGGATAGGATTATCATCTAGGGAAACCTCTCAACTCTCCCCTAACTCCAAATCATTAACCGCCAAAGCAAACAACTGGAAACCCTAGCACATACATCTCTTTAGCAACATAGAAGAAATCATACACAAAGAGATGGGTCTCTGAATGCCAACTACCTTTACCTCCCTGCCTAAATCATCCAAACACTACACTAATTTGCACCAACAATCTATAATTTCTTGATGAGCATCCAACCAATCCATACCCAACACTACCTCATAAGATCCTAGGGGTATGATGTGAAGATCCACCATGGTAAAGTGAGTACCAATCCTTAATCCACATCCATACACAAAGGATTCTACCACTACACTAGCTCCAGAGGCCAATTCGACTTGCCACCTAACATCCTGCTTTACTGCCACCAGTCCACATTGCTCCACTAAAGAAGGGGAAATGAATGAATCAGAAGCACCAAAGTGAAAAAGGATAGAAATACCAATACCCTGCAACACACGTGTGGTCTCCACAACTGTGCCCTAATGCTCTTTCTGGTGGTTATCAAACACTGTAAACACTCTGTGAGACCTACCTGCATCACCCATTGTCAGCTCTGAGGCTGCTTGCCTCTGATTGAATCCTAAAGTACTCTTTTGAGGACACTACCTGGCTATATGGCCCTGCTGGCTGCAAGAAAAACATCCTATACCTCTTCCATACCTGTTGTGCATGTTTTTCACACACGCCCCACCTTAGGTAGGGAGCCCCTCTTTTTCACTCTTGATGGCTCGTTCTTGCTCCTGTTGGGTCATTTTTGCTCCTGCCTCATTTTGCGTACCCCTATCCTTGAGCCTATGTTGGTCACATGCCTTGAAATGATCAAACACTCCTTTACCAAATTCATTTGCTCACCTGAATTTCACTAAGTCTTTTTCTTTTGCGAAAATGCCCTTGCGAGTTTCCCTTCGTCCGTTGCCCCAGTGTCCTCCCAGCCTCATGGACCCATAGCGATGGGTCGCCTCATGTGGGTTGGTGCTTGTGTTTCATTGCTAAGTGGCTACTAACACCCAACTTCTGCCCGCATGGAAGGATCCACACTTATTTTCTCCATCCGAGCCTTGACTAAGCATCAAAACGAGCATGGGTTTCCGCATCTCACCTAACCTGGGTCTGCTGTACCAAGAAATCAATGCATTCCATTAATGGAAATTGGCCTATAAACGTTTATCCCTACCCTTCATTCTACCTGGGCATTTGAATCTGAGAGAGAAACAAAGTCCTCCCCCCCTTTTCCACTTTTGCCTTGGTCCTGCTGACTTGGTCCCTGCTTGCTTGCTTCAATTTTTCCTTCATTTTTTTGACTTTGGGGACAAGTTTCCTATGGATTTGAGATGTTTTTGTGATTCCTAAGTGAAATTCCAAGGTTTTGTTAAGTTTTGGGAAGTTGCAGAAATTTCCTTATGGGCCGCCGTCCCTCCATTGCTGTCTGTGGGAACTTTCCTTGCAGGTTGCTGTCCCTCCGTAGTCGTTTTAGAAATTTCCTTGTGGGCCGTTGTCCCTCCATTGCCATCCGTGGGAAATTTCCTTATGGGTCACCATCCCTCTGTTTTCGTCCATGGGAATTTTTCCTTATGGGCCGTTGTCCCTTCGTTGCTATCCGTGGGAGCTTTCCTTGTGGGAAGCCCTCCCTCCATTACTGTTTGTGGGAAATTTCCTTGCAGGCCACCGTCCCTCCATTGCCGTTTGTGGGAACTTTCCTTGTGAGCTGCTCTCCCTCCATTGCAATATGTGGAAAATTTCCTTGCGGGCTACTGTCCCTCCGTTGCCGTCCATGGGAACTTTCCTTGCGGGCCGTCGTCCCTCCATTTCCGTCCGTGGGAAATTTCCATGTGGGCCGCCGTCCCTATGTTGCCATCTTTGGGAACTTTCCTTGCGAGCCTCCATCCCTCCATTGCCATCCGTGGGAACTTTCCCTATGGGCCGCCGTCCCTCCACCACTATTCGCCATCCGCCATCTCTCCGCCATCCGTTGCCCATCCGTTCGTCGTCTGCTCGTCATCCATCCATCCGCCATTTGCCCGTCGTCTGTCGTCCACCCACTGCCCAACGTCCGCTATCCACTGTCCGTCCATTGTCTGTCGCCCGTCTACCATCCATTGTCCGTTGGCTATCTGCCGCTAGCTGTCTGCTCGATGCCTAATGTTTTCCGTCTGTCCATCGTTTGCTGCCTGCCGCCCACCGCCAGATGTCTGCCACCCGTCGTCCGCTGTCCTTCCGACTTAGGGGAAACCTGCACCCTTGAGCCCAAATTAATGTTTATGGTCTAAATGAGCTCCAAATGTGGAACAACAATGAATATTATGATATTTTAATGATGCATGGGTAGATCTGACAAGGATTTTGTAGGATTTGACTAACATTTTCCTTGATTTGTATATGAAAGCACTTACTGCACTTCATGTATGTAGGATTCATGGAACCTACTATAGGTCCGTTAGGGAGGCCCATTGAGAAAGCTTAACAAGGAAAAACACATAACTCTTGTCACCATTCATTTTATGCCCACCTTTCCTTGTAACACCCATCAACAAAGCTGGGATTAGAAGGAGGCCTATGTCAAGGAAGTTAGTGACAAAATTGCAAAGGATGACCTTCAAAGGAACAAGAAGGAGCTATTTTATTTTCCACCCAATGATGATGATGGTCAAGAGCTATCCATCCAGATCAGGAGTGGTATATCTACTTCTCAGAAACACCAATCTATAAATATGATGCACTTAATTGGTTGAAGGATACTATAGATGCACCAACAAGAAGGAAAATTTTGAACAATTTTAGCTACAACAAAAGGGCAATACACTAGAAGACAAAATTGCTACAGTGATTGGCCACTAAAAGATAAAATAGGGAAAAGACAAAAGTTGTATTTTAAATTGCTGAATATTGTGGGGTAGGTGAAACCCTAGTGTAAAGAAAATTTGAGCCACACATTGTGAATTAATCCTAGCCATTCATTTGGGCTTTGGAAAACTATAAATAGGGGTTTGCCCCTCATTTGTAAATGGTTGGAGAATTGGTGCAAAAGGAATTTGCAGCAATAAAAGACAACATTGCATGATTTTATGGATGTTTTCTTTGATTTTGCTCATCTTGCATGCATGGTTCAACTTCCATGTTAGATTTAGTTGTAGTTTCTTGGATGGCTGTGATAATGGTGTTTATTGTTATGGTATTTGATGAGCTTTCAGCCCATACTTTTGGCACTTGTTGATGACAAACTGCTATGGAAAGTTAGCCTAGGCTTCTTTATTTAATTTCTGCAACTTTGTTCAATTGCATGTTCATGATGTGCATGTGCAATATAAAAATCAACAGACATTAGGAGATTGCACTGGTTTTGTGTAGCTGTAGGTTCCCCTTGGCCAAAAAAAACTCAGTTTAGGAAGCCTTTCTACTGTAGCAACAACCATTGTTACTATTCATTCGTAGCTTAGACTTAGAACAACTTTCCCAAACCTTTCCCTTTTGCTATTTCTTTTAGTCCTTGGTTAGAGTAGGATCTCAAGCATCACCATGATGTAAATCCGATGAACTTGGTGGGTTTCAGTTTGTTGTTTTGAGTGGGTAGTCACTGTTCATTCACTTCCAGCACTCTGAAACTGCATTTGTAGACCCAACTTCCCATGCTTTGTAACTCATATGTAAGACCACTTTGTGATACCAGAAAAACACGTCAACCAGCTGAGAGATTCCAAGCTTGTTATGACCTGACACCCGAGGGACCTTGGGGTAATTTTCAGCAACTTGTTGAAGATTTCCTTTCAAGAGAGGTAGTGCACTTATGCATTGCCTGTGTTGAGAGGTGCTAAAACACCCATCAACAGAACTAGTGCTAGAAGGAGGGAATGGATAAGCTTGAGGCTACAATGCTAAAAATTAGAAGTTGAAAAGAGCACTTTTAGGTAAAAATATGAGATAAGCAGATCTCATTAAATGCTAGAAGGTTAAAATCAGAATTTTTTTAAGGAAAACAAAAGTTGAATTGAAATGGAGCAACATGTGTAGATCAACATCACTCAGCTACATGCAGATTTAAATAGGAGATTGAGGAGACCATTGCAGAAATTTTTAGTGGCAAACAAATGTAGAATCCATTGCACTCGCAGGCATAATGAATTGGGGTGTCTAACCTTCTTGAGCAAAATTGAAAGAGTCTTACAAGGAGAAATTCCCTTTTGGGAAATCTATCAACCCTTGGCTCTTGCAGACCCATAAGAGGAAATGTTTAACATGGTAGCCAAGGCATTCAAGGAGTTGGTCAAAGAATGTTTGGGCAATGAAGATGGACCAAGATTGGAGGAGATATTGATGTCTAGTTGGTGCAGATTTCACAATGCACCTCACTCTGAATTAACTTGTCCATAGTGTGCAAACATCATCACCCAAGTCAAGGGCAGTTTGAACAAGTTGGAGCAACCAAATCTCAATGAAGGCAAGTCATCCCATGAGGTAGGAGAGCTGCCAACATTTGGAGGAAAACAAAGTAAAGATGAACCAAGAAATTTGACACAAGTTGGTGCCGGGACAAAAAACATAGAAACTGAAAAACCAAGACGAAGAGGCTGAAAGTCTTGGGACAAAAAAGTGCCTTGATGAAAATTTGGTTGTAACTAGTTCATAAGGCATTCCCTCCATCAATAAAAAGTAGTCCTCCACTCAAGAAGAGGAACAGTTGGTAGTTGAAGATGAATTAACAGAGTTTGTAGTAGTGCATGTTCAGGCAGCCCATGAAGATGTTGAAAATCAGAAAGAAGAGGTTGGAGGTCTTAGGGCAGAAGAAAATGATGATGAAAGCATAAGCAAAATCATATTAGAAGACTTTTCCTTCATAAATGATAGTGATCAAGAATTTTAAAATGCATATTTTGAGGAGTGGGAACTACCATAGGCCACGAATGTCTACCATCATACCTCTTTCCCAATTGACGATGAGGATTTGATAGTGGAAAGATACAACAAACTTGTTTCAAGACTCACGAGGGATTGGTCCAAGCCAAGATTCCAAGTAGATTTGGAGGTGTTGTTGCTCCCGAATTGGTGTAGGCTCCACGATTCATCACATTCCAAATTCACATGTGAACTATGCTAAGAAGCTATCGAGCAAGTTAAAGAACAAGTGGAGCAACAAAATGCACTGCTCCCTATAGCTGCTTCAATGATTGAACTAGAGGATCAAGAGATGCAATTGGGCGATAACCTAGTTGAAGGAAACCCTCATGAGGATGTTGGGACAACAACAGTGGAAGAATGGAACAACCCCGACACTTCGAACGATGAAATATAACAAATAGGAATGCTATCCCTAGAACATCAAGAACCTTTCCCTCTTGGAGGACATTTGTATGCAATAGATGATTGGATTTATAGAGGATTCCCAGAGGTAGACTGCTCATCATATATTGATCCCCTTGATGGGTTGGTGTCTCTTGCTATTTTCTTCCTACCTGGGATTGTGCCACAAAGGTATAGTGATGCAGAAGAAGAGTACATTTCAGAAGATGGCGGCGATGAAGACATACTACCTGAACCTCCTGTTGATGAAACATGGGAGCCTCCAGAGTGGGAGAGGAGTTCCTTCTTCATCTATAATGATAGTGAACAAGAGGAGAAAAGTGAATGCCATGATGAAATACATGGATTGAAAAGAGAAGAAGATAGAGGCGGGGGTGTTTTGATGGATGCCAACAAGTATGACAAACCTGACCAACCACAAGAGGAAACTAGGAGTCCAACCACATTGAACACTACTGCTCTTCTTACATGTTTAGGGAGCTACATTAGGAAAGATTCATCCATGTCATTGTATTCTAATATTAGACATCATAAAATTAAGGTCAACACCAGGGAAAGGAGATGGGACAGCGTGATGCCCCTTGAAGATAGCAATCAAGAAGAGGTTTGGGATACAACAAATCAGGATGATGAAGTGTTTCTCCTTGAGGAACAACTACTAGAGTTGTGGATCCCACACAAGGTTTGGAAGGGGTGATTGCTGCCCCATCCTCCCAGTCCTACCCATGCCCAAGCCAAAACTATTGCACCCTCCACCATGCCTACCTGAGGCTACTGATGCAATGATCAACGATGCAGTGCTCACTCTCGACTGTCAAACGCTATCGTCGTCACATGACGACATCTGGGTTCTATCATTCCTTGCTCCTATGAATACTTATAATTGCACTTATTATTTTGATTATGGGAATGAGGGGAGACAAACATGTTTATGGATTAACCATGGGTTTAATGAATCACCTCAATTGCTGATTTTTCCTGAATATGTGATTAAATTTGAATGCTGTAATGTTGAACTTCATTTTTCTGAATATAAAGACGAATCCGCATGGCTAAGAACTATAATGGTTTCCCTTCTGCTTGTGCATGCATTGCAAAATATTGCAAACGTGAATTTTGGTTTGCCTTGCCTGAACATAGTGCTTTGTAAATATCTTTGTACATAGCCTGTTTTGAGTAATGTAGGTTTCATGTACATACCTCGGGTTCATGTATATAGTCCCACTTTCTTGCTTTCGTTAGAGTAGTTGGTTTGCTATAGGTTATTTTGCTTTAGGGTAGTTTCTTTGCTGTTTTCTTTTGCTTTCCCACTTTGGTTAGTGTAGGTGTTTGCTTTTCATTTATTTTCCATTTTGCTTTCCATTTTTCTATCGCTTTGCTGCTACTTTGCTCAGGGTCCCTCTACTTTTAGCTGGACACATTTGTGCACTCAACAACCATACTTATCACCTGGGGTTGTTCTACATATTTCTTTGTTAAACTCTAATCAAGTTTTCAGAGTGGATGGTGAAGGTCTTCTGTCAGTGTCAAGTGATCTGGACATTTGATTCAAAGAGGATAAGCTATTGGTTGGTCCAATTCTGATGTATTTTGGAATCTTATATCTCTCACATATTTTAAGAATCCAGAGCTCGCTGCAGGTTCTTTGTGGAATCTAGTTAAGTGAAAAATCTAAAATTCTGCTTTAGTGCCACTATGATTCTCAACCCTAAATGCGAGCTTCGTTGCTTGTAAGTTGAAATGAAAGGAATTGAAAAGAGAAAAATCAAAAGAAAAGAAACAAAAGAAAGAAAATAAAAACATTGAAAATCAAAAGAAAGAAGAAATTTGACCTTTCAGGAGGATCCGAGCAACTCTACTGGTGCTATAGACACCTGGCTGACAGTAGAGAAATGTTCAGGAGAATCACAATGACAACCTCATCAGGGCTATGGACACCTGATTGGTAGTGAGGCAATGTCTTGGATGCTTTTGGAGTTAGAATAAACTACGTAGCTTAACTTGACAGAGCTTGGGTTCCTATAGCAACTAAAGGATGGGAATTAATGCAATTGCACACACTTGGATTTTCAACATACTGAAGGTCAGGTTGACTAGTGATTTTGATCCTTTGGTCAAGTGCCTAGTTTGTTTTCCCTAGCATGAAGATCGAAACCAGAGATTTTGGGTTCGTGATTCCAGTTTGTCATTAGAATGCTTTAGAGCATTTCCCTAGCGAGTCACCATTTTTTGTGCATGTTTTTCACACACTTCCTGCCTTAGGCAGGGACCCCCTCTCTTTCGCTCCTGATGGCTCGTTCTTGCTCTTGTTGGGTCATTTATGCTCCTGCCTCATTTTGTGTGCCCCTATTCCTAAGCCTAAGTTGGTCACATGCCTTGAAATGATCAAACACTCCTTGACCAAATTCATTTGTGCACCTAAATTTCACTTAGTCTTTTACTTTCGCCGAAATGCCCCTACGGGTTTCCCTTCATCTATTGCCCTGGCGTCCTCCAAGCCTCGCAGACCCACAGCCATGGGTCACCTCATGCGGGTTGCTGCTCGTGTTTCACCGCTAAGAGGCGACTAACGCCCAACTTCCGCCCACATGGCAGGATCCACACTTAGTTTCTCCATCCGAGCCTTGACTAAGCATCCAAATCAGCGTGGGTTTCCGCATCTCACCTAACCTGAGTCTACTGTACCAAGAAATCAATGCATGCCATTAATGGAAATTGGCCTATAAACATTGCTCCCTACCCTTCATTCTACCTAGGCATTCAAATCTGAGAGAGAAACAAAGTCCTCCCCCCCTTTTTTGCTTTTTCCTTGGTCCTATTGACTTGGTCCTTACTTGCTTGCTTCGCTTTGTCTTTCATTTTTTGACTTTGGGGACAAGTTGCCTATGGATTTGGGATGTTTTTGTGATGCCTAAGTGAACTGCCAAGGTTTTTTTAAGTTTTGGGAAGTTGCAGAAATTTCCTTACAGGCCACCCTCACTCCATTGCCATTTGTGGGAACTTTCCTTGCGGGCCGCCGTCCCTTTGTGGCTGTTTTAGAAATTTCCTTGCGGGCCTCCGTCCCTCCATTTCCATCCATGGGAACTTTCCTTGCAGGTCGTCATCCCTCTATTGTCATCCATGGGAAATTTCCTAGTGGGCCGCCATCCCTCCGTTGTCGTCTGTGGGAACTTTCCTTGTGGGCCATCGTCCTTCCGTTGTCATCTATGGGAACTTTCCTTGTGGGTGACTGTCCCTCCATTGCTGTCCATGGGAACTTTCCTTGTGGGTTGCCATCCCTCCATTGCTATCCATGGGAACTTTCCTTGTGGGCCGCCATCCCTCTGTTTCCGTCCGTGGGAACTTTCCTTGCAGGCTACAGTCCCTTCGTTGCTGTCCGTGGGAACTTTCCTTGTGGGCCGCCGTCCCTCTGTTGCCATCCATGGGAACTTTCCTTGTGGGCTGCCATCCCTTTGTTGCCATATGTGGGAAATTTCCTTGCAAGTCATCATCCGTTGTCTTCCATCCCTCTACTGTCTTTTTCCCATCCGTCTGCCGTCCACCTGTCGTCCGTTGTCTGCCCGTCGTCCATCATCCGCCTGCTGCTTGACATCCGCCATCCACCATCCATTGTCCACTGTCTGTTGGTTGTCTGGAATCCGACGTCTGTTGGCTGTTTGTCGACTGCTCGCCACTTGATGACCGCTATCCACTGTTCATTCATCGTCTACTGCTCGCCGTCTATCGCTCATCGTCCTTCTGACCTAGGGGAAACCCACAACCTTGAGTCCACATAAATGTTTATGGTCCAAATGAGCTCCAAATGTGGAACAACAATGAATATTATGATCTTTTAATGATGCATAGGTGGATCTGACAAGGAGTTTGCAGGATTTGACTAACATTTGCCTTGATTTGAGTATGAAAGCACTTACTACACTTAATGTATGCAGGATTCATGGAACCTACTGCGGGTTCATCGGGGAGGCTCATGAAGAAAGCTGAACAAGGGAAAAAACATAGCTCCTGTCACCATTCATTTTATGCCCACATTTCCTCGTAGCACCCATCAACAGAGCTGACATTAGAAGGAGGCCTATGTCAAGGAAGTTAGTGAAAAAACTACAAATGGTGACCTTCAAAGGAACAAGAAGGAGCTGCTTTATTTTCCACCCAATGATGATGATGGTCAGGAATTGTCCATCCAGATCAAGAGTGGTATATCTACTTCTCAAAAACACCAATCTGTAAAAAGGATGCACTTAATTGGTTGATGGATACTATAAATGCACCAACAATAAGGAAGCTTTTGAACAATTTCAGCTACAACAAAAGGACAATAAGCTAGAAGACAAAATTGCTATAGTGACTAGCCACTAAAAGACAAAATAGGGAAAAGACAAAAGCTGTATTTTAAATTGTTGAATATTGTGAGGTAGGTTCAACTTCCATGTAAGATTTAGTTGTAGTTTCTTGGATGGTTGTGATAATGGTGTTTATTGTTATGGTATTTGATGAGCTTTCAACCCATACTTTTGGCACTTGTTGATGACAAACTGCTGTGCAAAGTTAGCCTAGGCTTCTTTATTTAATTTCTGCAACTTTGTTCAATTGCATGTTCATGATGTGCATGGGCAATATAAAAATCAACAGACATTAGGAGATTGCACTGGTTTTGTGTAGCTGTAGGTTCCCCTTGGCCAAACAAAACTCAGTTTAGGAAGCCTGTCTACTGTAGCAACAACCATTGTTACTATTCATTCATAGCTTAGACTTAGAACAACTTTCCCAAACCTTTCCTTTTTACTATTTCTTTTAGTCCTTGGTTAGAGTAGGATCTCAAGCATCACCATGACATTAAATCTGATGAACTTGGTGGGTTTCAGTTTGCTGTTTTGAGTGGGTAGTCACTGTTCATTCACTTCCAGCACTCTGAAACTGCATTTGTAGACCCAACTTCCCATGCTTTGTAACTCATACGTAAGACTGCCTTGTGATACCAACAAAACAAATCAATCAACTGAGAGATTCCAAGCTTGTCATGACCTTACACCTGAGAGACCTTGGGGTAATTTTCAGCAACTTGTTGGAGATTGCCTTTCAAGAAAGGTAGTGCGCTTATGCACTACCTGTGTTGAGAGGTGCAAAAACACCCATCAACAATACCCCCTACCGCCTGAGGGTATACCAGACTACTGGAAGCTACCTCTATTGACTATAGACTATGTGATCTGAGCTGGTTGGTCGGGATGATAAGGCTTAGCTCACTATCAACTCTAAAAATTTTTAGATTGAGAACCACTACCTTGCTGAAACTAAAAGTTCTTCAGTTTCGACTAGGAATGCTGCTGCGGCTGCTATCCACCCTTAGTGGGTGCATGATGGCTCCTAGAGGAACCTGTCACTTGAGACTGACCACCTCAGGACCTGAAGCCTGTTGGAGGTGCACTACCAATCTGCACACTTATACCCAAGTCTATGCCTCCGATCCACCACTAGAACCATCAAAGGTAGGAGGACGTTCATTCAAAAGATCCTCACATGACCTGCTATTATAGTCTCCTGCTCTGTTGCAACATCTCTCATCCTAGGAGACCTTTCTCTCCCCCTATTGATATGCTCAGAGTGCTGTGATTCCCCCTACTGATTACCCTCTTGTCTAGGACCTAGGTGAGCTAGGATCTCCTCAAGCAAAGGACGTAACTGAACTCCCTCTAAGTCTAGTTTCCTATGATTCTGACCCTCGCTTCCTTGAACGTTCTGAGAGCCCTATTGTTCCTCACGATTTCCCTCATGGGAACCCCGAGGAGGGGTGTTCTAGTGGTTAGCCCCACGGCCATCACCTCGATGACCCCAACCTTGACCTCAAGCATCTTCCTACACAAACACCACCAAAGGACAAATCTAAGGTTGTTAAGCAAGGATGAAAAAAGGGAGAGAAACATAATCTCCAAAGTCTAAGCAACTAGGACAATGTAATGGGCTCTAATACTAGGTGTAATGCCCTTGCCAAGGAACCCTAGAGGACAACACTAACTATGACATATTAATGGAACATTTAAAAAAAAAAGGAAATAACAATGGAATGCATAACATAACATAACATAATAATCTAAACCTAGGTCCTCTAAGGTTCCTTGACTACGCTACTCACATAACTATTAATCAAGATAACTAGAATCATTTCATTAATTGCTAAGATAACATGATTTATCTAACAAGCAAGGTTCATGGGGGAGCAACTTGACATCAACCCTGTGTTTCAAGCATAACTCAGAAACTATGATATGGGTATTTGATATTTTTGGACAAAGCTTAGAAGACATCAAGGTACAAAAACCCTTTAAATTTCTTTCCAACCTAGTTTTTAGAAAGATTTATGGATGACACAATCAAACTATTTTACTGGTTGGACACCCAAGAAGATTGAGCACAAAAATGAAGTACAACTATAGAAAAAAGCGCGCTCCGAATGACAATGATTCAACAATGGCTCTACCGCCTAACCACTTTCTTAGATTACACAATAGATACCAAGTTACATTTCATAAAATAATCAAACAATCAAACATTCATTTTTAGAGAGAGAGAAATCAATCCAAATAATTGTACACTCAGAAAGACAAATACAACAAAAGATCGAAATCCAACCTGGATCCAACGCTTGGCAGAAGGAAAATTTGATGCCGAGCTCCAACTTCCACTTGCAAAATCCAATTTTTCCAAATCTTCAATCAAATTTTCCAAAACCCCCAATTTCCAGCAAAATCAACAATTTAAGAAAAAAATTACAGGCAAGTTTCTCCCTCCAGAAGAACCGAATGAAATCTTCCCCCCAAAAGCCAAATTCCCCACAAAAACAGTAATATTATAAAGCTTTTACAGACCATTTCTTCCTGTAAAAGCACAAAACCAAAAATATCCCAATAGGAAAATATTTATAGGTAGAAGGAGGTTGTTCATTTTTTTCGAAACCAAAAGTCCAATCAAATCTCTAAAATCCCCAAAAAAAAATTAAGTTTCTTTTTAGACAATTTGTTCAATATTTTTCATGTGCTGCATGAAAAACCTTTCTATTTGTCATATTATTATTTTTATTATTCACTATGATTATTTATGTATTTATTTATATATTTATTTATCAAAACATACACCAATTTATTTACATTTCGTAATTAACTTTATAGCTCAACTTTTTTAATATTTTATTTATTTACCTCATCATTATTATTTATTAACTTCAACATTACATTATAATTTATTTTATCATAACTATGATTATATATACATAAATACACATTTATATTTACTTATCGAAAGTACCTTTTACTGAATAATTTATTTTAATGCATCAATTAACTAAAAGCATTTATCAAACAATTTTAAATTAAATAAACCAAATGCCAGTCAATACCTGATCACTATCCAGGGTCAAAAAGCAAGACCTCAAGCAACACCGATTAACCAAACCAACCATACTAACAACATTGCTAGGGTATCATACCAGATACTCATCCTCTTCGAGGATGATGGCTAGGGTAGGGGACCAAGTGCTATCTCCGATCAACTGTTCCATTGGGTTTAAGGAATGCTCAGACCTACCAATTCAGGTGGAGTCGATACCTAGTACATGCAACCTGCAACAAACAAATCAGTCGTACATATACATATACATATACATATAATCAGGCACATCATGAAAGGGAATCCCAACATCATAGGGTACTCACAAGTGAGTGATGCGACACTGTCCCTTTCACCAAAACACATCAATAAGAACATCACCAAGTAATCACATCAACTCATAACAATCAAGATAAGAACAGTCATAAGGTAATCACATAATAGTCATGATCAAATAATCACATAGTGCTCATGATAGAATTAGTCCACATAATCAAATAAAACCATATACTAATCATAATATGTGCATAAAACTCAAGTAACAGAAGTGTCATCAAAGTATCATCATAGTAATAAGTCTAATCATCAAATAATGTATCATAATGTCTCATCCTAAATAGATCAATTGTCGGTTTGTCAGAGAATAGTATGAGGGGCACTACAAAACTATTAGCATTTTACTTATAGAAACTTGAAAATTAGGTTTGTTCTTCTAACCATAAATAGACTGGTAATATTATCTCTTATGCTCTTTCAAGATTTTGGCAGCCCCAAAAAACTTATGTGGACCATTAATTAGATCATCAAGGGGCTTCAAAATATCTTTCTTAGATTTATATGGATCCCATTTGATTTGGTGTTCCCTGGCTATAACACAATCAACACTACCAAGACCCCAAATCTTCATGCATTAGCAATCTTGGATAAGGGAAGATGACATGCCCCATCTCATGACATCTTATTTGTTACAATTATTCCCTCAAGAATTTGAGATGCATCCTAAACTTGAGTGGGTAGTCATCAAAATTTGCTTCCTAACACCTTGCACTGTGATCGGAATAAGTTAGGTAGCTTCCAAAATCACCTTGGAAAACTAATCAAACATTTCTCCAGAGCCATGAAAATGCACCGAAATGTTGGTTGATAATATGGGAGCATGATTACCAAATGGATTTGCATAAGGCCATAAGGATTGCAAGATATTAATGCTCAAAGTAGCTCACCTAGCCTTTTTTGAAATTGCACCTGTCAAAAATCATCTGAAACTCACCAAGTGACTACCTTGAAAAAATACTAGATCTTTTGCTAGAAAGCCGTCACTTGGGGAACTAGTTCATTTAAGTCAAATGAGCACATGTACAGAAGGAATTTTCACCAATCCACTTCCTTCACAAAATATTAAAGGTCAAAGTTGACCACTCTAAAACCTTTTGGAAATGCAGATATCGAGACTGTGAAAACTCCATTTTCTTTTGATTTTGAAAAAATAACAAATGAGATGCTTGGGATTTGAGAATAGACACGTGAGAATATTAACATGGGGAAAATTTAAAACACTAATTGGTTTGTCATGAAAATCACCCAACTCACAAATATTGGCCTCCAAAGTTGACCATCCTGGCAAATCTAATAATGTGCAGACAACAAACCTTTCTAGAACCCTCCAACTTGGTGCTTCAATTTTTTTCAAATCTAATCATAGGAAGTTGCAATCAAACGTACACACTTACATATGGTAGGTGAATATGCTCACCAAGTGATTTGGCATGAAACTAAATAGGCTTTAAATTATGATTTTGCAATGTAGGCCACTAGGATAGATTTCACAAGTGCATTTTTGAGTGCTGCAATCAACTTTCTCATCACGGGCAGTTCAAATTTTTCCAAAATTTGAAGGTTCCAACAATGTGTATGTAAAATCTATACAATATTCCCGCATAAACAAACATATCCCTGGGACATCTCAATCACTTTATAAGCTTGTAAAAAATATAAATTCTAGTGCACTTTTGGTCCTTGAAAAGTTTAACAAGATTCTATAATATGAGTGCATTATGATGCCTTCACTTAAGTAATGCAATAAACAAAATTTGTTTTTCGAGGAGTTGTGAATGATGCAAGTTTGAAATGTATTAAATTAGTTGCATGTGATGAATTTTTTGTTGGTTGATAGTTTTGGTCATTGCATGAAACTAAAAGCAAGAAAGAAGTTCCAAAAGCATCTTATGAAAGTAGTCTTGCTTATCATAGTTCTGCTGTCAACAATTTGTGTTTCTCTCCATCATGTAGGATATTTCTCCCTTGTAAATGATTTAGTAGTTGTAAATGAGAAATGTGGATGTTTCGTTTCATAGATTCATAAAGCCACCAGCTATTAAATTATTTCCATTTTCTTTTGAGGAAATGCAAGTGCTTTGCTACTATGTTCAAACTTGAAAGGGTAAAATATTCTGATATGAAAAGAAAGAATATGCTTAATATGGGCATGTATTTTAGAATATCAACAGTTGAAGTCTAGGAAAATTTTCACATTAATTGCTTTCCTATATGGAAAAATGTCTTCAGTTTGGTCATTCATGAGATTGTGCTTCTGCACTTCAATATTGAGTTAATTATTGTTCCTTGAAGTTAATTTCTATAATATTTGTTTTGTCAAAGTGTAAAAAATGATTTGTTTGTTTTTTCTAAAGCATGACGAGTTTTGTGTGCATAGATATAATTCTTACCATTTCTCAAAGAGATGATTCTAGATAGTTCACAATCTTTTATAGTTTTGTGGAAATTCTATTTTTACTTAGCAATTCCTTAGTGAGTAGAACATTTTGTTATCTATAAATGTCATAGTTAATCACTCTCTTATTTGGTAGGATGATACTACTTTTAAATATATGTTATACTGAAAGTATTTGTTTGATAGGAATTACTGCTTTGGAACACGTTAATCCTTTCAAGACTGCAACTTCTAAATAATATTATTTTTCTTTCATTATATTTGAGTTTTTTTTACTATTTACTTGGAGTTTAATAAAACATATGGCTAAAAAAATTAGTTAGTAGGAGGCATAAGGGGGATGGGCATGGGGATGGGGATGGGAATGAGCTTAAAACTATTTGGATCTTGATGGTGGAACTCAAATTCATTGGCTCCTATAGTTGCTAGCACACAAAGCCCTTCTCCATTCCTTGGCCCTCTCCAATTTTGGCTCAGTCCCAAATCTTGGAGCAAATTACGAGTCTATTGTTTGGCTTGGTTGCAACTCTTCTGCTGCCCATGTCACAATGCAGAATGATAGAATTACATGTTTAGGAGAATTTGAGCATGGTTTTCTTGAGATTGGAGCTAGACCTTGAGGACATATTGTTGGAAAAAGTTTCAAGGTGTAGGATCAAGGTCCTTGAGCTCCCTACTAATCATGTGAGGTAGTAGGACTACCATCTCAGTGGGAGGTAGAGGGTAGGTTGTCTTTTTTTGTTAGGCTTGTAATTCTCTGAGATGTGCTTATTTAGAGAAACAATATTAATCTGAACTTCTTACCTCCACACCTACTAGATAGGACCTACTACACTACACCTGGGATTGACCCACCTTGCTCATTGTCAAATTGTTTGCATAAATGATAAATTGCAATTTATTTTTAACATTTTAATTACACTGAGAGGCATAACCTACAATTGCAACAAAGGTGGAGTGTAATGGTTTGATTCTGTTCACAAAAAATCAAATACTCCACACAACCTAAAAAAGCATTCATTTTGTATCAAATAGTGAGAATTTAATTTTTGTTTAATATGTCAGATGCATGGTTTCAGGTTTCCTATCATCATTTTCTGGTTTCTTATAAATATTTATCAAATGTTTATCTATGTTATTGAATTTTTTATATCTCAATATAATGTGTATTTTTGTTTTTGCAAAAATGTATTGATAAACTCCAAGAAGGGGATAAAGTTGGGGTGTTAGATCCATTTGATGGTGTTGTGGGCATTGGGCCGATTCACTCTCTATCTATTGTACATGGAGTCAAATTGAAAGGAATAGGAGATGCAAATGTAAATATTTTAAAGGTCACAAGTAACATACCCCTTGCTTATGAAGACACAATAGATGGAGTTGTCCATCTGAAAGAGAAACAAGGAACCTTTACACGATGGCCACTAAAATATTTGCAAAAAATGACATAGTTGATGTTTATCATGTACTAGCTATTAGATAGCTTTTCCCACTACTTTATGCAATAGTTTGAATGTGTTGTTTATATATCTTTATCATGGTGTATTTGTCCAACTCTTAGACTTTGAAATTTTTGATTATATATATGTATATACATTTACATATAAATGTATATACATATACATATGTATATACATATACATGTATATGTATATACATAGATATACACACACATATGAACATCTTACAGTTCATCAAAATTGTATTATATTTTTTTGTTGCAGATTACCTTTTTTTATCATGATGTTGAATCAATCTTTTAACTTCTGTAGCTTGTTTGTAAATGTAATATTTTTATTTGCTTTTATTTTTTAATTCAAGTTTAATAATATGTTTATTTTTGTATTTTTATTTTCTTTTATGTTTTAATTCAAGTTTAATAATATGTTTATTTTTTCTTTATACAATGTATCAATATACTACTAGTTGACAGAAATCAGTGAAAAAAAACAATTAAATAAACTACCAAATGATGACAATTAAAAATTAAAATGACTAAATTTACTACCAATTAATGGAAATCAGTCAATTAAAATGACTAAATATACTACCAATTGATAGAAATCAGTGACTAAATATATGACCAGTTGATGACAAAATAATGATTAAAATGACTAAATCAATGACTAAATTAACGTCTAAATATACTACCAATTGACAGAAATCAGTGACTAAATATATGACTAGTTGACGGAAAAATAATGATTAAAATGACTAAATTAATGACTAAATATACTACAAAATTGATCAATCAAAACAACCAAATAAATGACTAAAAATGGTTTAGTCATAAATTTGGCCGTGCTATAAATGACCGGAAATAAACTACTAATGGTCACGTGACCAAGCTTAGTCATTTATATGTAATTTTTTCATAGTTTTTTTAGTCATTTATTGTTGTTTTTCTATTAGTGTAACATGTGTACCATTCACCAAAAGTGTAGTGCCTCTCATACTTTTTCCTTGATAGACTGCCAATTGATTTGTTTATGATGAGACATTATGATACATTATTATGATGATGGCATTGATGACACTTTTGTTACTTGAGAATTATGCACATGTTATGATTAGTATATGGTTTTATCTGATTATGAGGACTAACCTTATCATGAGCACTATGTGATTATCTTATCATGATTGTTATGTGATTATCATGTGATTGATCTTATTCTGATTTCTATGTAGCTAATTGTTATATGAGTTGATTTGATTACTAGGTGTTGTTCTGACTAATGTGATTGAGTGAAAGGGACAGTGTCACATCACTCACTGGTGAGTACCTTGTGATGTTGCGATTCCCATTCATAGTGTGACTGTTATATGCATATATATATGCACAACCATTTTGTGTGTTGTAGGTTGCAGGTACTAGGCATCAACTCCACTTGAATTGGTAGGTCTGAGCGTGCCTTAAAACCCAATGGATTAGTTGATTAGAGATAACACTTGATCCCTTACCCTAGCCATCATCCTTGAAGAGGATGAGTATCCAATCTGGTACCCTATTAGTGTCGTCAGTATTGTCATTTTTGTCAGTGGTCAATTAGTGTTGCTTAAGGATTTGCATTTTGACCCTGGATAGTGGTTAGGTAATTATTTTGGCATTTGGTTTTATTTAATTTAAAATTGTTTGTTAATGTTGATTGGATGTCTTATGCATTAAAATAAATTGTTAAGTAAAAGGTATGCTTTGATAAATAAATATATAAATATAAATAAATAGATAATCATAGTTTATAATAAAATAAATCCATAATGTAATGTTAAAATTAATAAATAATAATAAGGTAAATAAATAAAATATTATAAAGTCGGGTTATTTAATTAATTATAATATGTAAGTAAATGTTGGTAAACGATTTTACCCAAATTAATACTTTAAATGCAATGCTTTTAACTAATTTAAAATTACTATTGTGTTGTGTCGGGAAGGTTAAAAGACAATTATAATTTTTTATATAGTTGGTTGGAATTCATGTACAACCACACTCTTCTTCTTCTTGAAAACATTTTGGAGGGAATAGGCATTGTAGAGGAATTTTAAAAAAGGAGTACATTGCATTGTATTGGGGGGATTTGATCCTGTTCTTTGGGGGGAGAAAATTGTCCATAGAAAATGACTCTATTGTTGATTATGGAGGGGAATGCGCAAAGAAGTATTGGTTTGGAGAAGTACGTTGAGAAAGAGGAAGGGTTTGAGGGAGTGCGATTAGAGGTAAGCCCTGCACTTACCTTCATTGTATAATGTAGTCCCTGTTTAATTAGCATTATGCAGTGATTAAAATGTTCAATATAAAGTAGAGTAGAATAGTGATTTAAGGATCGTTGATGAGTGATTCTCTCTCTAAATGTGGTATAGATGTTTAATGCCTTGAGTCTTTGCAATTCTATTGCACCACCATCAGTCATATATACTTGAAGCTACAGGAAATTTTCTCTTGAATAGCGTTAGATAATCCACATTTTAGTTTTCTATAAAATTAGTTGATGAGAATGTAAATAAAGATCTTATGTAGCTGTTCACAAAAACAAACTGCATTGTGTCATTGCTAGTTTTCTCTCACAATTCTCATCTTTCTCGATGGTACATTATTCGGGTCATTTCCATTTAATTTTGGTTTAGTTTTGAACTTGTAATTTGTCTTTAAAAACATGTCTTTATTTCTTCAATTGCATACTTCTTCCTTTGACAATCTAGTATAGACAGGTAGTCTATCATTTAGCTTACTTATTCACAGGGTGAAGATAAGTGACTAAAAAAATTTAATTCCTTTCCTCTTTGAGGTCGTTTGTCAAATAGTTCATTGCCAGGTCTGTGCACCATTTTTGGCACCCAACCCAGCCATGGTTGGGCGGGCTGGGTACCCTTTCCTCTTTTGCATCGTTGCTGCTTCGCATCATTCCGTTACTGCAATTTAAATTTGATAATGCTTCTTGTGATTTCAATTTATCGATAATATGTATTTATCGATTGGGATTTAAATATTACTATGGTTTCATTAAATCAATAATGATATATATATCGATAGGAATTTAATCTGGAGTTATCCTTCCAAGTTACCCCACTATGATACGTGTAGATATGGATTAAGTTATGCTTCAGACTTTGAAAAACAACTTAGTATCTGGGAGAAATCGAGTACCATAATTTGTTCTTGGCAACGCTATTGAGCAAATATCTAAGTGTATGCATTCCAATAGCTATTTCCTTATTATACTGCATAATGGTTCCAAATGCCCATTTTAGGCACACATGATATTTCAAGATTATACTCTTTAAATGTATTTCATACTATGACTAAGTGCTTGCATTATAAATGCTTGTTTCTTTTGTTTTATTTGAAAGAAAATTCTTGCATTTAGAGATAACATATTAGACCACACGCGTATTAGAATAGTCGTTGTCCTTATTATCTCCAAATCAATTCCACCAATTTCAAAATACCATTGAGATGAATTGTTTACAAGATCACTGGCTAAAGCTTTTCTTTGCAAAATTAGCATTTTGTTGTCGGCCTTGTCTCTTGAGTTTTAATTTTACCCTAATCTTTATGTGATGTTGAAAAGTAGTTCTGATTTAGGGATACCATTGTACAGCCGAATCTTTCCATAATATTGTATCCATTCTATCGTTAAATGTGGAAATTTCCACTTACCTTTCCGGGTGGGACATGGAAAGCAAATCATTCATGCCTGCATTGGTTATAAATAAATGCTTTCATTACATTGTAAGTGATTCTAGAAAGCTTGTAGCTGTTGCATCCTCATATTGATTTGGTTCCCTTCTTTGAGTAATCGCTTATGCACCTCAAGGCTAATTTCATTAGGCACCAACATCGACAAACCTCTTGTAGTGGTATACTTGAGTGTTTGTTTCTAATTTTTGGGTTGCAGTTTTTTTTGTTTAAATGGTTAGTTAGTGATGGATTGTTTTGGTTTCCATTATGAATAGTGAAGTGAAGTGTTTCTCTCTGGTCTTTACTCAGATGATAAATTTTTGTGTTTGGACTTTATTTGGTGGAATTTTTTGCAGCAGACAATTCCAAATTTGGGGAGGATTGTTTTTCATGGTGTTAGATCACCTTTATATTTTTTCTCCTTTTTGTTATGGTTTTAACATATTAGAACACAAAGCGATTATGCATAACGAAAGCATTACATATATATATGATAGTTGGTTTTGCACATAGAAATATGATTATGAATAGGAGTTTTCTTCGGGTCGGTTGTGGATGTTTAAGAAAAAATGTAGTTCACGTCCTCTATAACATCGCCCCTTCATCCATCTTCATATTTTTGTACCATGCATTTCTAATCTTCCAAGAGTATGGTAATCAACACTTAAAACTAGTGTTCAATATCTTGTGTTTATGCATTCAGAATAGTAATCATCATGAACATCTCTTGGTTTCTTTTTCCTTTTGAGTAATTTCTTGCATTCCAAATTGTTTGGCAATCTGGTTTCCAAAATGATTATATATATATTATATTATATTATGGAAAATAGTAAAAGGTTGGTTTTTTCTTATATATGATAAAATATATGACAATGAAGAAATAAAAATGTTACTTAATAAAATATTTTAACTGGGTAGTTATTATTATTAAGTTGAGCATTTAATTTGTTATAGATAAATGAATTGGGTAATTAATTAAAGTGAATTGATCTATTTCACTGATAGGTAACTGAGAGCTAGGGTTCGTTAAAGGAGATAAACGAATCTACAATTATACAGTGAAATGATAAAGTAATAGTAAATGCGGGTAAAATGTTGGGTTATTCAATTTAAATGTTTTAGATTAAAAGTTAAAGGATTTGGATTTCTCTCTGCCAACTAGTCAGTAAATGGATGTTAGTTGTTTTTATAATTATTTAATAGAATTGCTATGTAATTTAATTAATTAGAGTATTGTTACTATAGTTAATTTCAAATATAATTATTTGGGGTAAATAATCTTTTAATTGAATTACGTGGTTAAGTGAAAATGAGTGATTTGAAATAATGTCGTATTATTGGGAATATATGTATGGTTATAATGCTATGATTAATTATTTATATTTAACAATATGTCTTGATTATTGGATTAAGTGTTTATGTATTTGTTGAAAGTTGGATGTCGTTTGTGTAATGTATGTTCAAGTTTCCGTGCCATTGGGAAGTGTGTTTGGTATGTTGGTTTCCAGAGGCCTAGGAGGGGGTATTTTTGTGTGTAATGTAAACCCTAAGGGTGTTTCCTCCTATCTATGTATGGATTCATGAGATTTTGTAATGATATTCTATTGAAAGGTATGCATATGTGTATTGAGTGAAATGTGAACCCTAAGTGTTGTACTACCTGTTCTTGATGGTTGAATTGTGGCTATGGGTTGGGACATGGGTTCATGTTGTCCTGATCAGTGTTTATGTGATTTTGATAAGTGTGCAAGATGGAAAATGCCTTGCTTTGTGTAGGGTTTACTAGTTGCAAGTAGGGGGAGTGGCTCTCAATGGGGGCTAGAACCCAAAGTGGTGTCTAGGACAACCCATTGGAGGGTTTCTTAATCCAGTGATAACCTTAATAATGAATTAGAGGGATGGGTAGAATTCACATTAATCATGATAATGTATGCCTCACTCATGGCTCAAGTGCTCGTTTAGGCTTGAGATGAGATGGAAAGGCCTGGAATGGAAAGATCAACTACGTTGTCCTCATGAAAGGTACATTGGTTCCACATGAGTTGTATGGGGGCTGGGGATCGGGAGAGGCTGCCAGGATAACCCAGGATGGGGGCTAAGGCCTAGGAAGATCTACTAGGACAACCCATATTAAGTTATGTGATGACACTCCTCCCTATTATAGTCTAGCACTCCCTAGTTGTATTTCCTCTTTCTGTTGTGTGTGTCCCTCTAGAAGTGATGTTGGTGTTGTTAGCAGTGTTGTGTTGGAGTCATATATAATCCCTTGCTTATGATGCCTTTTTCTTTTTTGATTGTCTCTTGGATGTGGGACCTTGTGTTATCTCCTAGCATGGGGGGTGGACCTCAGGGTTCCACATGGTCGGGAGGTTAGTGCTTTTCCTCCATTGGGTATTCTTGCTGCATGTTCATGTGCATGGAGGTTGGTCTTTACACTGTGGACTCCAGTCCTTATTCTTGTGGTGAAGGCATCCTTTCATGTATTTGTATATTGGACTATATTTTTATTTGTCTCTCCTAATGTAAGCTGATGTAATCTTCCCACATGTACTAGGGGAAGCATTGTTGTAATTATTGTAATGATGTAACAATTATTGATGAATTATTCTTGTAAAGAGTATTGTAAAGTAATGCATCTTTCATATGATAGTTAGTTAGAAAATGATCTTTAATGTTTGATTATCAGTTGTCTTATTATGGAAGTAAGTAATGTAGAATCAATTAATGTGGTGCTTTAAAATGAACTTTACATGTTAATTCGTTCATGTTATCTTTTAATGTTGATGAAATGTTTCTAGTAATCTTGATTGTTAGTTTGTGAGTAGCGCAGTTAAGGAACCTTAGAAGACCTAGGATTAGTTTATCATGTTATGTTATGCATTATTTATTTATTTGTTTATTTTTTTTAAAATTGTTCCATTAATTTGACCTAGTTAGTGTTGTCCTCTGGGGTTCCTTGGTGGGGGTGTTAAAAAATTACTTTCTAGAAGCTAATCTAAGACAAGTACAAGGGTTTCAACAATCTCTCGGGAGCCTCTAGTGCAAGTCTGTGGCTTCTAATTTGTCCAGGTTTTAGTGCTGGAAAGTCGAGAATCTGATATGTAGGTTAGATTTTGTGATTTGACAACAACTTTGACAAATTTTTGCAACTTTGACAACTTTGTAAATCTTGCACTTCATAATTTCTTCAATCTTTCTTCAACCTAAATTTACAATGACACACACAAGAGAGAAAAATGTTTATTTTTGAGTGAATGGGGGTTTGCCTTGGTCTAACCCCGTTTTGGTAATCAAACCTTGAATTGAAATAATGTATGAAAGAGGGAATGAAGAATGAACAAAGGTATGTTACCACTCAAAAAATATTGAATGAAACCTTGATAATGGAGATCTTAGAAAGTATGCAACTTGCATGAAATTGATGCTTTGAATGCTTGAATTGATCTTGAAACCTACATCACAATGTTAGCTCCAAAAACATTCATGATGCAAGAAGACTTTGACATGATGATTAGATCTTGATTGCTGCAATAAATCTTTGATATATTTTCTCTTGAATGATCTTGATTATCCACTTTGCTATACTTTTGCTCACTTCAAAATGCTAGGTGAAACTTAGTGAAATAACCTTGTATTTATAGGTATGTATCCTTAATTTCCTGAAATTCAAATATCACAAGTCGACATTGAATTATGAATTTAGAGATGTTAAAACACCACCAAAAAAATATTTTAAATTTAGGTCCAAAGGTTGGTCCCAAGTCCCTATTCCTAGAAAACACATTGCTCAATGTAAAGTGTTATGTTTAGGAATTAATTATTGTTGGGTTTCTCCTGTAATTTATTAGGCTTTTTAAATGAATTGAAGGGCTAATTGAGGCACAATTAAGCTCAATTTAATTAAGAGGGCCCAAATAAGTGCATAAATGTAAAGGGTACATTTAATAACACTAAATTAAGGCATTATTAAGTCCAATTTAACTAGATGATAATTTCAATAAGAAAAGTTATGATAATATTTCCTTTCATATTACATAGATGATTTACATTTAATGTAAACATTTTTACAATAGATTAGAAGTGTTGTAAAATTTTCCATATCTAGAACTCTACATCTATCTCACAATTCTCAACAAAGTCATTTGCAAGAGGGAGAGCATCACTTGAGTGCTTTACCCCTAACTACAAACTGACAATCCCCCACACACCTTCCATTTGGAAGTGACCATACCCTTCATGAAGAGTATAGACAAAGGAAACCAACTTATTTATGCCATCTGAGTCTTAGTATTGTGTCCTACATAACCCAATCGACCATACAACTATAGAAAACCTTTAAGTAAGTATGACCAATCTGATTGGATTATGCAGTCTGGAACGTTGTGAACTGATTAAATGCAAGCAGAGAATTTCGCATTACTTTGGCCAAAGTTTTAAATAAAATAAACACTTCCATAAGAAATGTAGTCATGAGTTCACACACCCCTAACTCGACTTGGAAATGATCTTTCACCTATGGTTTAATACATGGTTTAATTGCTTGACTGATTATATAAATTTTCCCAAGGATTTATGATAAAAGTGTATAACTTTCTATAGTCGGTAAATGGTTAAGGTCATACAAAAATACTCCTAACACTTGAACATCTGTATTGCATACTCACAATTTCTTGGACCTTGGCTACTGCCACCTGTTCATATGTTTTTGTAATTATTTCAAGAGTGAAATACTCCCTCTTTTCAATCACAAGACTTCTAAAAATATTTTACAAGTTATAGTATATTCAGATAATGACACTTCCCCGTGACTCTTTATCTGTCACTTGAGGTCTTAACAACTTGTAACATAGATAAATAAGAGATTATTCACCAATATAAAAATAAATTCTTGATAAAACTTTTTTAATTTTTTTATATTTTATTCTTCATTCTTCATTCAATAAATATTTTATAATGCTAATAAGTGTACAACATATTTTCAATTTTTTTTTGTAAGAATAAGTACATATTTACGAGGTTTATGACAAATGAAAGCTCTGAGTAGAAATTAGATTACTCGTTTCCCTTATAAATAGTCTAAGACTTTTCCATATATACTTATAAATATATTTCAAGTTAGTCTATAAATATGCACATATATAAATACATACATACATATATGTATGTATATATATTTGTATTTACCCATTAGATATTTATATTTACGAGTATAAAATATAATTTCTATCCTTTTCAACTTATACCAATAGACAATAATAAACTCTTATTTTTAATAATATTCTCTTTATTATCTTCCATTGTATTTAATAAAGAATTTAAATAATTTCATACGCAAGTCTATAAATTAGACTACTCTTTCACTATTCCAACACATATGTATCAATATATATACTCTTATATCTTTTCAAATCAGAAACTTCTGATTTATACTATCAAAATTAAAAGAGAAAAATAGAGTTTAAAAAACATGTCTGTATTATTTTTATACTTTTACACTTCTAAATTCTTAATGCACAACTTTAAGCTCCAGTTGAGCTTTTACAAATATCCATGGCTTACTACAGTCTAAAAAAATCTGCTCTTTTTTCATATATTCACTTAGTATATCCCACAACTAGGGGAGAGGGGCCCATAGTGGAGCACCCTAACTTCACGTTTCTCAAAATCCTACGTGGAAATTTCAAATCACTCCCAATTTTGTACAATAGTTTATTTGGAAACTCACATGCTTCTATATTTCATTTTAGGGCCACATCATAAAATATGATGCCACATCAACATGTTTTTTGTTGAGGGATAAAAAAGACCCCCCCAAAAAGTGAGACCGATAGTGGTGCACTAAGTCATGTTTTATTGGTGCGATGATGTGGCATCACATGATTTGTCGGTTTGTGTACTTTATGGAGAAAAAGTTTTTTGAAATTGGATATTAAGGTACTCCACTATGGAATCCACTGAGGACTACTTCTATCTCCATTATTGGGCCCCCGCTCCACTATGGGCCCCTCTCCCCTATCAATAATATGCACTCTCAACATAGAAATCATGAAGAATGACTTGCCTAATTCATATATTCTCCCCTATCAAATAAAGGATCTCCCTTTTTAAGACTTATGAATGCTTTCTTCTTATTCCATTGAGCCTCATAATAATAATCATTCTCCCTAAAATATTTGACCTCCCTTCTCCCTAACCACCTCTCTAATAATAATGAAAACTTCCTTCATAAGGCAGAAGACTCACATTATGCTTTTGCGCCCCCATTATGCCATCATTGAAGGGCCTTAAGAACTCATTTAAAGCTAGGTATATAGCCTTCGATGAAGGCCTTAAGACTCTACATGAGGTTTTTATTATTTTCCTCTTTTTAATTCCCATAACATGTATTGAATGGCATGCTAATTTGCATATAATAGTCACAAGCTCTCTTAATATGCCGCTAACAATATATTATGTAATATATGCATTTATATAAGTATATATTTACATTTATATTTATATGCATATTATTCATTTAAATAATAATCAAATAAATCTTTATTGATAATAGGTAAAACATAAAGATGATGATGAAACAACATATCACCTTTTTATTGTAAAAAACTAGGCCAAAGACCAAATATGATTCAACCTATTCTTACGACTCAACCACACTAGCCAAGACGCAAAATAAACTCAATGAAAATACTAGGGTTACTTACCCTGATTTGATACAAAATCCTATGTGAGTGTGTGTTCGACTCAAATTGGCATTTACCCATGTGCTTACCCATGTCTATACTCTTCTCTCTAGTGATACTCTCCCTCTTCATCCAAGAGGGTAAAATATGCTCTTGCATTCAACTTAGAAGGCCATCCAAAATGTTATTTTGTTATTAGCCACAATGTCATAATCATTGATTAAAAGTAATAATCATTACAATAGAAAAAAATTACATTGCATTATAATTTCATCAAAATATCAACTGGTGTATTATCATCCATTAATGTCAAAAACACATTTTAAACCTAAAAGTTAAAAGTAATTGCAAATCAAAATTTGGGGTGTAATATAGTTTCAAACACTCGGGATGGTAATGGAAAATAAGGGTCATTAGGACACTACGAGATTTCAAGGGAGCATGCAAAGTTTTGCAACAACATATTATTGTGAGAAATCTAGGTGCACAAGGAAATGCAAAGATCTGATCTGAATTAAGACAGTTCACATAGAAACACCTGCAAAGATAGTTAGGCATAAGTTTTTTGCAATCACAAAAGAATCCAAATAAAGCAACTGAAAATAGACTTATCTAGTTCAACAATGAAGTTCTATAGGACCGACAACCAACCAAAAATTCGCAAGAAGATTATAGCAAGACAAAGTTTGCAAAAGGAAGTAGAAAAAATTAACAACACCAAAAAATCAAACCAAAGAAGAGATTCAATAGACCATCGAATTCCTACAAGATTGAAACTTAGCCAATTTCTCACTCATGCTACCCTTTGTGATGATCGATAGTTGAATTGAAATTCGTGGGAAAACCCAACTAGATTGCACTATGTAGGAAAAGCCATTTGAATTGCACTTGGGTTGATTGGAAGGGGAAACCATTAAAGGAATAAATTTCACCCCTTAGCAAATTTTGCAAAACTTCAAAAAGCAACCGGGCCTAAATTTTCATGCTCTACCCAACCATATTGATAAATTTGGAAAGGAACCACCCATATTAGATATCTCAAATTAGTTCTAAATTTGGGAAAATATGGCTAAGGAACAAAAGGAGAAGGGACTCAAGGAAAAAGGAAAATATAGATTTGAGTCCCAACATGAGGATTATTTATTCCTTTGATACTTTATGAAAGTATTTGTATTTCTTAATTTATAGTGTACCCTTAACACATAGTGTCTAAAGTGTACTCTAACTTCCATCCACCAACTCCTTATTTTTTCCCTCTCCCTTAGCTCCTTTTAGTTTGGTTGTCCATTTTTCTTTTGAATTGAACCACAATCTTGTTGAATACACAAGACAATTGAGAGGGGGGGTGGAATAGTTGTACCTTAAAACTTCAAAACCCTCACAAATATTTAGATCCATGTTAATCCAATTAACCCTTAATCTATTAGAATGATTTATCATGAAAAAAATAAATAGAAATAGAATCAAATCAACACCATACACAAGGAAAAACCAAATTTATGTGGAAAACCTAAGATGGGAAAAACCACAGTGAGGATTAACTCACAATATAAAGTAATATCAACACCAAATGCAATAGAGCTCACTCTCAGAGGGCTCACTTCCCAAAAGAAAGAAAGGCTTACTGCCAGAATAGAAAAGAAGACAGAGAAGAATGATACAATGAGAAATCCATCTCAAAGTAACAAAAAAATCCACCACAGCATCACCAACAACTTCATAGTCTTTATGAAGAATTGTAAACACCTTTTTCTCACCGCATTCAATAATCTAACACATGAAAACTCACACTGCACTTCACAAATTCACACCCTACAACTCTACAATTTGCATCACTCACATCATACTGATCTATTTGAACATCCCTCAACAAATCAACACTTATTTATATCATCTTCAACCTTGAAAACATTCTCCAAGGTTAGCTATGCACTTTAGCCATGCAAATTCAAATTAGGTCAGCAACAAAAAATTCATGGAAATGAATGAAGGAAGACCACAACACACCTTAGCTAGGACCTAAATCCACTCATACAGGCCATGCCAAGCTTCCACAAACATCAAAACAACTTCACAAGTAGCGTAAATACCCAAGGCTATCTGAACTTGTGTTAACGCCATTAACACTTACGTACACACTTCCTCAAATCCAAAGACAACTTGTGAACACCACATAACACTTGAATAAAATCTAGAATATTCCATAAACACCCTAAAAAACAACAAATTCCTTCGCAATAATGTTCACTTGAAGAATGTGCACACCCAATAGACTCAAACAACTCTGTCAGACACTATAACTCAAGAAACTAAATTTTAAAGCATCAGACCATGAAGAATTTCATTTGAAGAATGATACAATCACTATCAACACCCTTTTAGATCCGCAAGACCTGAAACCACTCTGTAGAGAAATGTGGAGCAAAATAATTTCTCCCAGACACCTCAAAAATATACAGTTCACACACTAGTGAGCACAACTTCCTCTACACAATGATCTAGCACACCAAATTATGAATGGAACACCTCTGAACACCTCTAATCAACATACTTAAACTGCACAAGCAGATCTTCAACCTAGAAGAACTACAGAGTAAAACTAGAACACTACTCTGCAATATAGAACAAATTGCAACACATTGTTTCCTCTTTTTATTTAATTTTCTCAAAAGCACTTAGAAAACAAGCACCAGAAACATATCATCAACATATTTAGTATTTCCTCATTATTGTCAAGCCAAGTGCAACATAGCAACTCAACCATACATCCATAAACAAAAGCTTATCAAAGCAATACTAGAGGTTGACACCAGTAGCTTACTAATGACAACATAATGCAACTAATCAAAGCATCATCAGGGAAAACACCAAATCAATACCAACTACAAATCCTTGCAAAAAACTCCTTCTCATACAATTGACACCAATGAAAATGCAATCTTGTTGACATCAATGACAACATCAACTTTTCATACTTGCAACAATCTCCCCCTTTGACATTGATGGCAACACATGATGTGAAAAACCATCAACAACTCTGATCTTCAATACTCTTCTTCATACCAACTCATTATCTCTTTTTCTTTAATTTCTACCTTTTACAAAATTAACTCATCACTTTATTTCACTTGAATCTCTCTCCTTTTCTCAACTGGTTTTTTTTCACATTTCTCTCTCTCCCCCTTAGATTTTTTTTCACATTACTCTTTCCCCCTTTGATATCAATGGAAAAGGAAAAAATATTTGCATCATTCATTCTCCTTCTTTGACATTAAATATACTATTCACCACTACTCTACAACTTCCTTTCTTTTACTTCTCTGCATACTCCCCTTTAGGAGCATACACCAAGCAACATCAATCAACAACCACTGCATAATGATAATACTCACTCATCCTGACTACAACAACCAAAAAATTCCACTACCTATTCCCCATAAGAGGTAGCCACCAACATCAGTCCAAACCAAATAATGATCATTGAGATCCATTGGACTGATGCATCTTCTTATACATCTATTCAAAGGAGGGACAATAACCCCCAACTTCTCTCGGAGATACTCAAAAGTATCCTTAGGAAGAGCCTTAGTAAATATATCAACAACTTGATACTTTGTAGGCACATATTCAAGCTTCACTTCATTCTCTACAATGTTCTCTCTCAAAAAGTGATATTGGATTGAGATATGTTTTGTCCTTGAATGCATTACCAGATTCTTTGAAATATTGATAGCACTTTTATTATCAGAGAAGATAGAAATTGGTTCATCATATACCACCTTGATATCCTTCAATCTTTTCCTCGTCCACAAAACTTGTGTGCAACAAGATGTTGTTGCAATGCATTCTACCTCTGTAGTAGATAAATATACTAAATCTTGTTTCTTGCTTAGCCACCAATCTGCATCTAGGAAAGAATGCACCACCACTGTACCTTTTTTTTCATCTACACAACCAACCCAATCTGCATCTATGTAAGCACTTAGAGTAAAATAAGTATCCTTTAGATACCACAAGCCATGATATGGAATGCCCTTCAAGTATCTAAATATCCTCTTCACTACTGCAACATGTGACTCTCTAGGATCTTCTTGAAATATAGCCATAAGAAAAACTACATGCATGATATACCATCTAGTAGTAGTTAGATATAGTATTCCTCCAATCATTGATCTATACTTGCTTTGATCAACCTTAGGAGATTCATCATTCTTGCTTAGATTGCAACTAGTAACCATAGGGGTACATATTGGTTTAGAATCTTCCATTCCAAACTTCTTCAACATTTCCTTGACATACTTTGATTGTGAAATGAAAGTACCTTTATCTGTTTGATTGATTTGTAGCAAAAGGAAGAAATTTATCTCCCCAAACATAGACATTTCAAACTCTTTTTTCATCTCCTCTACAAAATTCTTTCATAGCTTCATTTCCTCCAAAAAATATGTCATCAACATATACAACCACAATCAAGATTTGCTCTTTTTCAAATTTGAAGTAGAGATTTCTATTTGCGACACCTTTATTGAATCCTTTCTATAAAAAATACCTATCTAACCTTGCATAACAAGCTCTAGGAGCTTGCTTCAATCCATATAATGCATGTTTCAATCTGCATACTATATTCAATTTATCTGAAAACTGAAATCCTTTTGGTTGTTCTATGTATACTTCTTCTTGCAATTCTCCCTTCAAGAAAGAAGACTTCACATCCATTTGATATACTTTGAAATATTTATATGCTACAAAAGCCAAAAACATCCTGATAGCTTCCATTCTTGCCACCGAAGAAAATGTCTCCTCAAAGTCTATTCCTTATAATTGTGAGTAGCCTTTACACACAATCCTTGCCTTGTTTCATACCACTTCTAAATTCTCATTCAGTTTTTTCCTGAATACCCACTTGGTTCCAATTACATTCTTGTTTGTTGGTCTTGGAAAAAGTTCCCAAGTCCGATTCTTCTCAATCTACATTAATCTTCTTCCATAGCCTTGATCCAATACTCATCCTTGCATGTTTCAATCACTATTTTTGGTTCAACTTCAGAAAGTAAACATTGATTTACTTGTTCTTCAACAAATTTCCTTCTTATCAGTACACCTTTATTCTTATCACCAATGATCTATTCTTTAGAATGATTCTTTTGCACATACTTAGGAGTTTTAGGAATCTTTTTTGGATCTTCTTCCTCTTCAATTTGCACTTCTTTTTCCTTAGCCTTTTCTTCTTCGTTGTAGGTAGACTCATTTGATTCATATCCATCTATTACCACTTAATTCTTTTGTGGGTCTTCATCAACATTGACACTTTCACTCTCAATAATATTTCTTAGCCTCTTGTTATAACACTGATAATTTTTGCTTTTAGTAGAATATCTAAGGAAAATACCTTCATCAAACCTTGCATCAAACTTTCCTAAGTTTTCTTCATCCCTTTTGATATAGAATTTGCTTCCAAACACTCTGAAGTATTTGACAGTAGGAATCCTTCCATAACATAGATCATAAGTGTTGGACTTAAGGAACACTCAGGGGAGGTGAATTAGTGTCCAACAATTTTTATTTTATTCCAGATCTTAAACCATTTACAATACTTAAAATGAAATAAAAATGCAAGTACATGAAGGAGACAATAAAAAAACCATAACACCGAGATTTTTACGTGGAAACCCTGTTAGGGGAAAAACCACGGTGGAGATTAATCCACAATTTATACTCTGTTAAAAGTATGAAAAAAAAGGTGAATGCACATGCATTCAGGCACACTGCCTAGAGCTCACTGCTTAAAATAAGGAAGGCTCATTGCCTTACAAAATGTTAGTGATTACAACAAAAGGTTGAACTGAGAAGATAACATCTACAAATTCCTGGTTTTAGTTTCGGTGAAGCTCAATAATCGATCATTTGTCCTTCTGACTGATTCAACACTTCTGCTCTACCCTGCTCTAACTCACATCACAAAAACCCTTAATGTACAAGTGAAATTATGCATAAATGACTCAAAAACTCTTTTGATATTCGCAACACACCTGCACTACTCTTCCACCCCTGTTCGCTCTTCAAAATTAATTAATGATCTTATATATATATATCCGCTGCCAAGATTTCAATCGCTCCAAGTTGGCTTCAACAAAATATGAAATATTCTCCAACGGTCGGCTCAAATCACAAATCATATTTAATGCACACCCATAAAGTTGGCCAAACTATAGTCAGGACCCAAGACAAAATTTCCAACACAAGAAATAATTAAACAATTACTCCTTATACATCTGCAACATGCTACATTCACCAAGTCGGCAACCAAGAACAAATAAACAGAAAATCATCCTATCAGATCTCCTAACTCGTACACTGATTAATGTAACATCAAAAAACTTATAAATAGGATAAAATATATGCTCAACAATCTATCCCAGGGATCCACAACTCAAAAAGATGATCCGGTGAGGCATACAAATCGACATACTAACCGGATACCCTATTCTTCATTTATTCTGCCGGTAAAACTTTGATCTTTACTCTACCTGCCGGTATGAGCGAATCTTGATCTACGGACTAGAAAGATGAATTAGGTTGCCATGAATGACAACACTAGAAGCCATATTCCAACAATCTCCCCCTTTGGCATTGATGGCAACACTTAGTGAAAAATGACTAAGTGTCAGAACCAAAATGATTACGTTGCCAAAGTTCAAAATCAAAATTTCAAAACACAACACAACTCAAACTTCCCTTAGAATGATAATGCATTTTTCACTGCTCTCTCTCCCCCTTTGACATCAATGACAAACATATTTTTCACTGCTCTCTTTCTCCTTTTCAAAAATTCAAAATTTGAAGAAATGCAACTACTACTTGGTTCAAAAAATTATCTTGTACTTCTCTTTCATTTCTGGAAGAAACTTCTTCCATGCTTCCACTGCAATCCCAATGCTTATGATCATGCTGTTGTTCTTAGACATCCTATTAATAATCTAAATGAGAGATTCTGGAATTGTGATTGCTTCTTCTAATTTCTCTCCTTTCTTCAGAACCTCAATTAGCTGCTCTAGCCTGCATTTAGTTAAATCCTTCACTTTCTAGAAAGTGTCAACAAGGGTGTTTTTGATGTATTGAACTTTTGCATGCTCAGACTATAACTCTTGAATTCTTTTCTTGACTGCACCATCCTTATCCTAAAACATGTTGTAATCCTAGCCAATTTTGATTAACTTAGCTTCAATTTGCTCCAACTTTTCCTTGTATTTCCCAACTACATGAGGCCAACGAAGTCAATAGTTGTAGATGTTATTTTATGAATTTATGCATTGCCTCAACACATTCATTTTACTTTTTAGCTTGGTGAGAGATAGCCTGAACTGCTCCTTCAAATGTAGAATTATCTCTTCCTCTTTCCTGTCCTGTGACTTAGAGGCCATAGTTTCCCTAATACATTCAATCATCTCTTCAGGAGACACCTTCTGCAAAATTTCCAATCCAATGTTATTGTGTGCAAAATAACTGCCTAGAGTGCTCTCAATTTTGTCCTGCTCATATGAGGGTCTATCTAACCACATGTCAACAATCTTCTACATTCCATCTTTCTCTTGAACAAGCTGCAGTATCTTTGTTTTGGATAAAGTACCTCCTTCTTTGCTTCCTTCAGCCATTACTACATCCGGTTCTATTGATTCCAGTTCATCCCTTGGAGTGTACTCATCAAAATCTTCATTTGGTATATCTACAATTACTTGTTCTTTACCTTTTCCTTCAATTTTTGGAGACTTGTGTGCCAAAGGAGTGTCATCAGTAAACTCTAGTGCTCTTTTATGCTTCCTCTCCATTTCATTGGAAGAGGATCCAACTTCAATTTCCTTTACCGGAATGGAAATGCTAATTTCTCAAAACTTCCCTAGAAATTCCTTAAAGAATTTTGCATATTCTTGCTCACAATTTTCCAAAGCATTAGAATGTTCAAAAAATTATTTACAAACTGGCTCATTCTTTTTCCATACAACATTATCGATCTGCGGAAAGCAATTCAGACAATACATCATAAGACATATGACCAAGGTACCAAACTTGAAGGGGTAATCTGCCTCTTTTGTTAATTGCACGTTTTCCATCAACTGATCCTTTAGAAATTCACATAGATTGAAATCTTCATCCTCCATTATCATTTTATGAGCGATGTAGACTGCACCTGCCGAGGTTGTGCCTTCCTTGTTTCTGACAAATATTTTGTATAAAATTCCATGCATAATGTACCTTGTTATCGGATCCTTGATTGTCAAAATTATCAGAGCCCTTTGATCTCCTATTACTCCGGTTAGGGTTTCAACCTCCTTGTTATGAATCAACTTCTTTTTCGAAATATCCCCAATATTGCATAATCCAGTTAAATTTCTAATCACCTCTTTTGAAATGAGATATAGGGTTTATCTAGAGTAAGAGTGTCCTCATTCAATCTGTTCAAGATAAACCTAATGACTTCCACATTGAAAAAATAAGGAAATTCACTCCAAATATCCAAACTTCTATGTTTCGCACCTTCAAGCCACTTCAATTCATCAATCGAAAACATATTTCTCACATCCCTAATCTTTCTACTGCTATACTCATCTAAATTCACAATTCCTTTGATTTGCTTCATTTTTCTTACCGTACTAAACAAGTTTTTCTACCGAGCACAAAATTAAGTGAGAATTTTGTAAGTAATTGGAATACCTAATGAATTCATCACTGAATTAACCTTTACTCCTTCAAAATTCTGCTGTAAAGTCTCTCCTTCTGTTCTTCTTCGATGCAAGGTGATAAATGAGTGTTCCAAATACCCTTTTATAACTTCGCACACCTAACCTCTTTGATGCATTAATTTTTTTTCCCTAAGTGTTTTGGTTACTTTTTTTTCTTGGACAACAAGAGAAGAGTCCATCTACGAACCTTCTAATTTCTACACAAGTGATCACCGATGCATTTGCAAAACTTTAGCACCACTTCTGGCAAATTCTTGCATTTTGGTGCCAACTACGGATAGGGGGACAAAGGATTTTCTTGAAAAAATCCTCCTAGGCCAATGGCCTAAGATCAATTTCTGGAGGAATTATCGGAGGCTTCTTCTGGTGTGGACTCATTTCCTTCATCAGATTCACTCTTCCTTACCCATGTTTTCTTCATCTAATCTCTTATCTCTTCCACAGTCATTTTCCCTTTTCCTTTATCATCTTTCTGTGAAATTCTTCCTTGGTATACCAGACCTCTTCTATCCATGTTTATGTTTTTGCAGAATCTTGCAATGTGACCAAGTTTGTTACAATTATAACACACATAATTTATTTGTCTAGACCACTCATTCCATTGATTTCCTCTTGACCTGCATTGATTATCAATATGCCCATATCTTCCACAGGTGTAGCATTTAACATTTCTTACACTGACAAACATACTTCTGCATTCAATTGACTTATGACCAAACTTGTTGCAACTAAAACACTGACTAACAAAAGATGGACTGCTTGAATTTACTTTTCTTCTACACTAAGAAGATATATGACCAATTTTATTACAAGCAAAGTAGTGACCATTAAACTTTTGAGCATTGGGTTGTCTTATCAGATATCCTCTACCTTTGTTCATCTGAGTTTTTTTGTCTAGAATCCTTATGTTCAGATCCAGAAATTTCTCCTTTATCATACCCAAGACCTCGCTTGTCATTTGCATCCTTCTATCCTTTATTCAACTCATCAAGCTTAGCAGAATTGATCTTAAACTTCTCCTTGTATTCATTTGCAATTGTGAGTTCATCTTTGAGAATAACTGTTTGTCTTTCAAGTTCTTGTTCATTATTTTGAGATTGTTGCAATTCAATCTCCAGCTGAATGAATCCACCTTGTACTCTGCTGCATTCTTCAAAATTTTCCTTCAAGGATTGGGCTAGATTATCTTCATTCTTTTCCTTTTCTTCAATCTCCTTAAAGTCATCTTCATCGCCATAGATTCCATCTCAAGCTTTAGAGCAACATTGTCTCTAGCAAGCTTTTCACATTCTTCCGTTATTTCCTTTAGGGTCTAATTTAGATGAACATCTTCCAAGCTATTATTTTATTTCTTCTTCAACTGATCACATAGTTCTTTCCTCTTTTCTCTTGACTCATTGATTTTTTCCTTCAATTATTAATGGATTTTTCAACATCCTGAAGATTTTCTTTTAATTCCATGACTTCTGCTTTAGACTGATCAAGATCGTCAAGTGCCACCACAAGCTACTGTTGAAGACCACCAAAGTCCATTACTTTCCAAGATCCACCTTAAGATATTAAACTTTTGTAGAGGAACCTGCTCTGATACCAATTGTTGGACTCAAGGAACACTGAGAGGGGGGGTGAATCAGTGTTCAACAATTTTTTATTTTATTCTAGATCTTAAACCATTCACAATACTTAAATTGAAATAAACATGAAAACACATGAAGTAGACAATCAAAACACCATAACACCAATATTTTTACGTGGAAACCCTGTTGAGGGAAAAACCACGGTGGAGATTAATCCACAATTTATGCTTTGTTAAAAGTATGAAAAAAAAGGGGAATGCACATGCATTCAAGCACATTTCCTAGAGCTCACTGCTCAAAATAAGGAAGGCTCACTACCTTACAAATGTTTGTGATTACAAAAAAAGGTTAAAATAAGAAGATAACATCTACAAATGCTTGGTTTCAATTCCGGTGAAGCTCAGTAATCGATCTTTTGTCCTTCTAACTGATTCAACACTTCTGCTCTACCCTGCTCTAACTTGCATCACAAAAACCCCTAATGTGCAAGTGAAACTGTGCATAAATCACTCAAACACTCTTCTGATATTTTCAAAAAACCTATACTACTCTTCCACACCTATTTTCTCTTCAAAATGAATTAACAATCTTATATATATATATATATATATATATATCTGCTACCAAGATTTCAATCGCTCCAAGTCGGCTTCAGCAAAATATGAAATATTCTCCAACGGTCGGCTCAAATCACAAATCATATTTAATGCACACCCATCACAGTCAGCCAAAATATAGTTAGGACCCAAGAAAAAATGTGCAACACAAGAAAAAATTAAACAATTACTCCTTATACATCTGCAACATGCTACATTCACCAATTCAGCCACCAAGAACAAATAAACAAAAAATCATCATGCCGGATCTCCTAACTCGTACACCGATTAATGCAACATCACAAAAATTATCAATAGGATAACATATATGCTAAAAAATCTATCCCAGGGATCCATAACTCAAAAATATGACCCGGTGAGGCATACAGATCGACATACTAACCGAATACCCTGTTCTTCATTTATTTTGTCGGTAAAAATCTGATCTTTACTTTGCTTGCTGGTATGAGCGAATCTTGATCTACAGACCAAAAAGATGACTTAGGTTGCCATAAATGACAACACTAGAAGCCATATGCCAACAATAAGGAGTATTTGTGTTGTTTTCTCTTGCTTGCACCTTGTTAAATATATAAACAATAGTATGAATTTCTTCTCTCTAGTAGACTTATGGTAAATTTTCTTGTTTCATCATTGTTCTTGTAGCTTCTTGAATAATCTTTTTCTTGCTTTCAACCACTTGATTATGTTGAGGAGTCCTAGGGGTAGATAAATGTCTCTTTATTCCATGATTCTCACAAAAGATATTGAGCTCATTGGAGGTGAACTCTCCACCTCTATCAAACCTCAAAATTTTTATTTTCATATCCATTTCATTTTCAACCATAATTTTGAATGCTTTAAACTTATCTAGGGCTTTTGATTTTTCTTTGAGAAAAGTAACCCATGCCATTCTAAAATAATAATCAATAAATAGTATGAAATACCTGCCACCTTGAATACTTATTACCTTGGTAGGACTACAAATATCTTTATGCACCAATTCCAATAGACTAGTAGAAGATTATTCTTTGACTTTGAAGCTTCTTCTTGATTTCTTTCCAACTTGACATTCCTTACATATAACATTGATAGGATTTGTAATCTTTGGTAGATCTCTCACAACTTGAACTGAACTTATCCTCACTAGGCTATCAAAATTTATGTGACACATTCTTCTATTCCATAGCCAACTCTCATTGATATAAGTCATGAAACAATAACCATCGACACCTTTGAGTTGATAGACATTTCCATCAATCCTTCTTGTAGTAGCAATCATAGTTCTAAAGCCTTTTTTGATCTCACAACTATCATCCTGAAACATAAGATTGTATCCCTTTCTACACATTTTTCCAACACTCAAGAGGTTATGTCTTAGAACCTTAACATAGTAAACATCATTAGTATTATGCTTTCCATCAAAACTAATTGAACCTTTTCCACATATCTTAGTAGATGTATCATCAGCAAACCTAACAAGTCCTCCATATTTTTCAAGTTTAAAAAACTTACTCTTATCACTGGTCATATGATTAGAGAATCAACTATCAATGATTTGATATTTATTCTCCTATCTATCATGAAAAGTAGGCACCAAAGTGCCTTTAGTTTTAACACTTCTTTTTGGATCCATTTCCTTCAAACATCTCTTAGAGTTAGCAAAATTGGATTCATCTTTTAATTCCATGGACAAGCATTCACTATCCTTATCATCTCCATAATCAAATTCATCATCAAATATACTTACATCTTCTCTAACATAATAAATTTTCTTAATCATCTTACCTTTGTTATCCTTATTTTTGTTATTCAAAGCTTTGCTTGGACATTTAGAAGCATAATGACCTATCTTTCCACAACTGAAACATTTGAAATGCAACTTACCACTATATTTTCTAGTATCCTTTTTTATTCTTCTTATAAATTTATCTTCCACATCATCAAGATCCTCCTGATCTAATTCCACTATCTTCTCTGATTTTCCAACCTTAAAAGTAGTCTCAACTTTTTCAGTACTTGTACCAAACCCTCTCATTTCAAAACTAATTGAATCATACAACTAATATTTGGTATATTGAGTCAAATTTTGTAATTCTTCAATAGCATAAACTTTATGACTATAAGCTTTAGGAAGATTTCTAAGTACCTTCTTTACCACTTATTCTTATTTCAATTCTCCACCAAGACCTTCGATACCATTGACAACTTCATCCACCTTCTACAAGTAGCTTGTGATGTTTTATCTTTAGACATTCGTAGGGTCTCAAACATGATCTTCAAATTCTGCATCTTAGTGCTTGATCTTATCATCTCCTTCATAAATGCTTTCTAGCTTTACCCAAAATTTTCTAGCAGTTTTTTAGATTCATAACTTTTGCCAATTCAGAATTAGAAAGACCACTTAAGAGAGCATACCTTGCTTTACCATTATTTTCATATGCCTTGATCTCATCATCTGTGCTCAAACCATTTGTAGGAATATTATATCCTCTTTCAATCAACCTTCAAATCTCAAATCCAAGAGAAACTAGAAAACCTTCCATCCTTGTCTTCCAGAATGCATAATATGATCCATCAAATATAGGAACATCTTTCTTGTGCGCCATCCCAGACCCACCTCAAGTGGTTAAAATTTCTTCTAAGGAACCTTGCTTTGATACCAATTGTTGAATGCACAAGACAACTGAGAGGGGGGGTGAATTAGTTGTACCTTAAAACTTAAAAATCCTCACAAACATTCATATCCACATTAATCCAATTAGTTCCCTTAATATGCTAGAATGTTTTATCATGAAAAAAATAACAAAAACAAAACCAAATGAACACCACACACAAGGAAACACTAGATTTATTTGGAAAACCTAAGATGGAAAAAACCATGGTGAGACCCATAATATAAAGTAATATCAACATCGAATACAATAAGGTTCACTCCTGAAGGGCTCATTGCCTAAAAGAAAGAAAGGCTTACTGAAAGAATAGAAAAGAAGATATAAAAGAGTGTTACAATGAGAAATTCATCTCAAAGCAACAAAAAATCCACCACATCACCAACACCTTCACAATATTTTTGAAGAATTGTAGACACCTTCTCACTGCATTTACTAATCTATCACATGAAAGCTTGCATTGCACTTCACAAATTCACACCCTAAAACTCTATTATTCACATCACTTACATCATACTCATCTATCTTAACATCCCTCAACAACTCAACACTTATTTATATCATCCTCAACCTTGAAAACATTCTCCAAGGTCAACTATGCACCTTAACCGTGCAAATTCAAATTAGGTCAGCACCAAAACATTCCCACGATGGAAAGGAATGAAGGAATACCACAACACACCTTAGCTAGGACCTAAATGCACTCATACACACCACACCACACTTCCAAAAACATCAAAGCAACTTCATAATTAGTGTAAACACCCAAGGTCAACCGAACCTATGTTAACACCATTAACACTTAAGTGTACACACTTCCTCAAATCCAAGGATGACTCACAAACACCACATCACACTTGAATACAATCTAGAATATTCCACAAATTCCCTTAAAAACCAACAAATTCCTTCACAACAATTTTCACTTGAAGAATGCACACACCCAGTACACTCAAACAACTCTGTCATCACTATAACTCATAAAATTGAATTCCAAAGCATCAAACCATGAACAAATTCATATGAAGAATGATACGATCACTATCAAAATCATTCCAAATCTACAAGACCTGAAACCACTATGCAGAGAAATGCAAAGCAAGAGTGTTTCTCCCAGACACCTCTACAATTTATAGTTCACACACTAGTTCACGCAACTTCCTCTACGTAACGATCCATCACACCAGATTCTAAATAAAACAACTTTAAAAATGTTTAAGAAACATATCCAAACTGCACAAGCAAATCTTCAACCCAAAAGAACTACGAAGCAAAACCAGAACACTACTCTACAATATAGAACACCTTGTAACACATTGTTTCCTCTTTTTATTCAATTTTCTCAAAAGCACTTGGAAACCAAGCACCAAAAATGCATCCTCAACATCTTCAAAACTTCCTGATCACCATCAAGATAGCTGCGACATAGCAACTCAACCATACATCCATAAACAAAAGATTATCAAAGCAACACTAGAGGTTGACACTAGTAGCTTAGTAATGACAACATAATGCAACTAATCAAAGCATCATCAGGGACAACATCAAATCAATACCAACTGCACATCCTTGCAAAAAACTCCTTCTCATATAGTTGACACCAATGACAACACAAGCTTGTTTACATCAATGACAACATTAACTGCTCATACTTGCAAAAAATCTATGATAATTTTACTTGTTTTCTTAGAGAGGGGATCGAGGGAATTTTTATTTTGCATTATCTTTCCCATCTCCCAAAGTACTTAGTGAGTTTTTTGAATAAAAATTTCCTATAATGGTATTTCTACCTCTAGTTCCTTGAGATTAGGAATATTTAACATTAATTTCCCTACTTCTCCTAATGGGTTATCTACTATTATTGGCCCTTGATCACTCTCCTTCAAATAAAAAAGGCTAGTTGGTTTCCCATGATTTGTTCCTTATAAAAGGAGTAATAATCATTCACCACTGCAATATCTCCAAAAATATTCTCATGAAGACAAGTGTCATAGATTATTGCTAGAAACTCTAAGGGGTTTATGAACCTCTCATTAACATCCTCTAGCTTATTATAGATCTAACTATTTTATTGTAAATTACTTTGGTTGATCTCTCCATCAATGTTCTTTCTCTTAAAAGGGGTTGAAGAGCCCTTTCTAACCTACCTTTTTATGGGGGCCTTAACAAAAGGATAGTCTTTATCCTTGTGTCCAACTTATTATAAGAGAGATAAGTGGAGGTTAATTTTTTAAATACTAGGTCTTCCTCCGTAATATAGATTTAGAAATAAAAAAATGAGAAGGAAGATTATTTGACATTAATGTTCAACCACATTCTTGCATAAATAGAGTTCCTTTTGTATTTTTTATCAAATCAATTTCCAATAGAACACCATAAAAAATTTATATCCACCTAAAAGTTTATTCCTCCTAATATTTCATTAGAAGGCCTAACATCCTAACATATATTTGGTCCACATTAAATGGTTCTATAAAAATATCAAACCTTATATACTATTTTTCAAATTCAAATTGGTCTTGCCTAGAAACCATGGGACCTATGAGAGAATATTACATAAATATTCTTCACAAGAAAAAGAGAAAGATACAAAACCCTAGCCATTCTAGCTACATCAATTTGTCATTTGGTATGCCAACACTTTTGATCCTAAGATCAAACCATGTCAATGTTTGGTCTTGGATTGAGAAATTTACCAATCAATGAGGTTTTAATTTTAGAAGCATGTTTATCCATAATAGCATTAGGGACATTGAAATAAAACTCACCTTGACTAGCTCAAGGAATAATGATACCAAAGGACTTGAGGAAAATCCCTTCCCCTTGCATGAACTCCTTTGAGACTTGAATAGAGAGGGCCATTAATTTTTGGGCTTCTTGTTTTCTAGCCTAAAGTTTCACCACATAGAAGCTTATGATATGCCTCACCAAACCCATGAGGAGAAGGTAGGCCCAATTTAGAGCCCTTCATATCACGCCTATCCACCTCAGATTCCAAAATCTTTATGAGCATCTCAAGGCTCTTTAGATGACCTTAGAGACCAAAATGCTTGTCGTTTGATGATCCTCTCTTACCTAAGTACCTATAATAGGATTCAAATCGATTAATTTTTTAATTAATTTTTTAAAATCCTCTCTCTCACTTTTTTCTCACTCATTTTCTTGCTCACCTGCTCCATACACACCTTTTGAATACAATTGGTACTAGCCTTTTTTTTAAGGTAAACATGTTAAAATTTTATGATAAATAGAGAATATAGTCACTACTATTATTATATCATTACCTTATTATTAAGGAAGAATACTTTGGTTTCAAGCACATGATCATATTGTTTAAGTAGTTTAGTATATTTCCATGAGAGGAGCAAGGGCCCAATCATGTTAGGGAAGGAAGGCATAGTATAATATTTCTTATCTTAATTTATTATGTGATTTATCCATTTTTTTGGCTTAGTATGTTATGTTATTTCTCTTTTTTGTTAAGTATTATAGTATATGACCTACATATGTGTGACCCATCTATCTAGTATATTATTTGTTTTTCTTAATTTATATTGGTTAAAATAAATTTATTTCCACTTATATGTAGTAGATTATCAAAGAAAATAAAAAATGAATTTGTATTGACATCAGGAGGTAGATGAATTTAGTTTCCTTGTAGCTAGTAGAAGAATTTAATTTTAATTTTATAATTTATTTCCATTCCTAATTTAGGATAACTATTAAGTATACTATATTGATCCTCTATTGCACACAACCTTAGGACACTATCCTACTCTTGATAAAGATAAAATATCTAATTTAGAGTAGAGGAATATAATGTCCCTCATTAGTTTTTGATGTCATTTTTTGGGAAAAAACTAACATGTATTTGTAGAGGGAATATTGTTGGAATTAATCATTGTGCTCAAACTATTGGTAATATTTTATTAGAGCACTAAGCTTATCTCTCCACTTAAGATAATTAAAATTATTTGGAATAAAAACATATAACCTTCCACATGTAAACTGTTGAAAGTGAAGTATAATAAGGATTCTAGTGTTGAGTATTAGTTTTAATTATAAATTACAAGTTAACATTGCCTATAAGTAGAGTTATAATTAAAAATAATGCTTTTTTCTACATGATTAGAAAAATTCTAAAGATTTATTTACATGTTAAGACCCTCAACAACAATAAACCATGAATATTAATATTAAAGTTGAATCTAAAACTAACATATGACACTAATCAAACAGAAAAAAGAAAGGAAGTAATTCCTAAAGAAATTTGGAACTCATCCCAAGCTTATCCAAAGTCCACGTAGAGCTTACAAAACAAGATAATACAACTCTAGTGCCTATGCAGCAAAGTGATCATATTCATTGGGAGAACATGGAAACCAATGATAAACATTAGGAGGATAGAATAGAGATAAATTTTACATATCCTATTCCCTTGAATCTAGATCAAGAATCCTTTGTGAAGAATAAATCCCCTTCTATATTACTTACATTTAGAGGTATGGGTTCTAAGGAACCATATTAGTTCGTATTTGAGTTTATAATGTTGTGTCAAATATATGATTATAAGACTAATAAATAGAAGCTAAATTTATTCCCATAATATTTTAAAGACTCCAACATGTGCTATTTTATAGGACTAAGCTCAAGATCCTTCAATCATGGGTATAAATATAAACTGTGTTCTTGGAAAAGTACCAAGACTATTGTAGGGTGTGTTAGGTCTAAAAAATGCTGGTTTGAAACCACAAGAGGTTTCCAAGCTCTTGACACATTTTTGGCTAACGTACAAGGCCAAATGATGAATTTGAACCTTCTTCTCTTTAGGCTCTGCCGGACCTAGGTGGGTATACCTATGCAAGTGGAGCAAACTTAGATTGTGTGTTTCCTACTTAAGCAATCTATCCACAATGGCAATTGGAAGTGGAGAGATGAAATCATAATTGGTATGAATTTTATAAGCAATATCAAGGTAAAATTTAATATGTTCAGTTAATAGATGTGAAGTTTGAATTTGGTATGGTAAAACTAAATAAAAAGGGGTGAGACCCGCGCCTTGTTGGGTAAAACAAAGTCAGATGAAAGTTTTAGATGAGTGGCTTGTATCTGGAAGAAATTCTAATTGTTTGACATACCAATATTAGTTTATAACTTGTATAAACATGCAAGAGTTTAATTACCAGGTTCTTAGTGATCCAAATGACACTTCCAAATTACTGTGAATGACTAGAAGGATTTAATCTTTACTTGAAAGAACCAATTAATCATACCACACAAGTACAACAAATGTGCATTGATAAATTGAGTATATACTTGATATATCAATTTAAATAACACATAAATATCAACCTTGGAGACAACTTGATAATATTTTCAATTAATTCAACAAACAATTGATACCGAAATGACACCACAAAATCAAAGTTCTTTAATTGATTCCTCTAAAATTTTATACATGCATCATGGTCTTTTGAAATGTAGACATTATCCCTATTCGCCTGTTACTTTCTTTTAATATCTAATCTTATCTAATATCCTCCTTTTGGCATTGGTCTCTATTATTTATATGAGAGGCAACAAGCTTTAGACCATAGGACATGTCTTTTGGTAACAAAAAATAATTATGAAATTAAACATAATTGAAATAACCTAACAACATGTGTACTAATCCGTTAGTCTTTGAGTAAAAGCCTGTGGTCATCTAAGACCTGTACAAAGCTTTTACTGCATGATTAATCTTTCTTTATGATGATGATGAACAATCCTCATCGGAACCCAAATACTTCTCTTGCCACTTATTGATTGTCAGATCATTTGGCCATTTGAACTCCTATGCTGCTGTGAGATTTGTGAGGTGGCTCTTCCATCTATTATCAAGCACGTTCCTGACATCTACCAAAAATTTCATGTATCCACTGTCTAGTATAACAATCCAATCAAGCAAAGCATGAAATTTGTCGAGGTTCATATCCCCATCATTCTATACATGTGCCAAGCATTGAGAAATCATTTGATAAAATTCATCTTTCCTCTCATCCACACCTTTTAATTGATTATCATTGTTGATGATCAAAGGGATGGAGTAGTATTTAATAGAATAAAATGCATTCCTCCTATTTTCCACTTTCTTCTTCATATCTATCAAGTACTTACACTCCTTAATTACCCCCTTTACCATTTCCTACTTTGTTTGAGTCTTGGAGGGGCATACTGATCCCTTTGTGTGGCCTTGCACAGAGTAGTCAGAATGTGATAAGTAGGCTGCCATCTCTTCTGGAGTTCCTCAAGGATAGGGGAATTGGCATTTATCTGTTCCAAGGCTTTAACTAGATTGCTAAAGCTTTCATGAGCTCCACCTATTTTTTCATTCAGTATCCCAATTCTATGCTCCAATATCTTTCTCAGGGTATCCAAGATGTGACGATTGACATCTTCCATATTATGCTTCTTTAGCTTATCACTTTCCTCTTTCATCTGTTGTATTTGTGGGTCTTCAGCCTGGATAGGTGGGTGATAAACACCTACTTCATCCCCCCTCACTATGGTAGCCTGCTATAATTGCTATTTCAGCTTTACATTCTCAATAAACAATTTGTTTACTTCATCATTTGATAAAAATAGTATTTTCTCATATTCAATTATTTTCTTTTTCATATTCTCCACCACATCTTTGGTGAACATTGCAGAATGCATGGTTATAGTTGCAACCTCTATAGGAGTTGTGTCTTTCATTGTTCTTACCATGGCTGACCCCCTCATTTCTTGCACCACATCTAAGAGCCGAGGCTTCCTTGTGCTCTTTTGTTTTGTCCATAAAGAAAGAGTTTGGGTGGTAGGGTTATATCCTATTCCTGAAACACCCTCCTCTAAATCAAACTTTGCAACTAACATTGGGTCATCTTGTGCTCTAATCTGATCCAAAAGAAACACTTTAGATATCTCCATCCCTGGTATGATCAACCTATCACTTTTCAATACTAATTCTCTTGCCTCCTGGGGGGTAACATTAATATTATCAATATTTAATTCTACTAATGTTTGAGCATGAATTTCAACCTGATTTGATTCATCAGCTCCTATGAGATTTATCTTCAATCTTTCATCAAACTGCTTCATCTTCATCTTAATCCAAAAATCTTGAAATTCATTAGTATAAATAAAATTGTCATCCTCCATAAACCTTAGAGAGGCAACTGCCCTCTCATCATTCAGAATCTCATCAACACCTTCCTCTTATATCCTGATTTTAGGTTCATGAGGCTCTTGAATTTTCTACTGCTTTTCCACCTCCTTCATTTCAGTCAGAGTCAAAACTGCTTCCTGTTCCTCATCATCACTCGAGCCATAATCAACCAACGACTCAATCTTCTTCTTCTTCTTGGCATGGGGTTTGGGAGATGGAGGGGATGGATGTGCAGGTGATGGGGGTGGTGTATGAGATGTGGATGCTTCATGTGATGGTTGTTGGGGTGTGGGAAGTGGAATTAACCCTTCATCTTGGGCCCTTTTATAAAATTCATCAAATATTCCAAGGATCATTTGCATCCTTTTGAGAAGATTGGGTTCATCTGTAAAAAACCCTTTTAAATTTTTTATTCTTCTCCTTCTTCTGATCTTCCCACCTCATCATTATTATCCATCTCTTTCTAGTCTGAAATATGTCATCAAAATATACCGAATTCCTTATTACATCCTCTTCAGGGTCAAACACTTGAGATATGGCCCTCTTTGTTAGGAAAGTCCTTCTGATCATATTAATGTGACCCTTTGGGTCACATACTCTCTCCTTTCGAGACTTGAGGGGATAATTGACCCTCATAAACCTTTGTAGTTCCTCCAACATGTCAGATCCAACAAAAAATTCCTCAAACACTGTTAAATCATGCAAGAATGTTCCTTTTCTATGATTCCTCATTAAATCATGCTCCATTAAGAGCATCTGCCACATAAACTCTAAAAAGCATATTCTTGTAGGTGCAAATTTTGGAAAAATGTGTGGTGCTTGATCACAACCGTACACCCTGATAATAGTATGTTGTGGCATAAGGAACCAATCAACATAATTATGAGTATGGACCTAGTCTGGCTTATACTACATTGGCCTCATTACACTCATTAGTGATTAAAGTAACCTTGGTGTTGAATAACGAAGGTCAACAATTAATCTAACAACAAAATCATCTCTGAACAAAACAAAATCACATTTTGTGCACTTGCTGTCCCAGATGTAGCACCAATTTTGTACAGGGAGTCTAACTCCATTCTCTTGTGTGCATAGCTTCATCCTTCTAGTCTAGTTTGTCTCATTTTGAAATAAAATAAAATGACATAGCAAAGAATATTTTCTAAAGGGTATGGGAGGCTTAGCCTCCTTGACCTGCAACAAACCCTCATGTATTTGCTCTTCAATCATAGATGCAAAATAAAATTCCACATTTGATTCTAGATGCTGAATGATCATAGCCATCCTAATTAATCCTACTGACATATTATCTTCTGCATCTATCCCTAGAAGTTGACATAATGCATGATAGGTATTTTTGAAGTAAACTTAAAAATTTGACACTAGAAAAGGCTCTACTTTTGAGGAAGGGATGGGAAGTATTATGTTATTTTCACCCCTCTTCATATGCAGGGGGAGCTCATCACTCCTATAGGTTCTCCTTAGCCTCTTGTACTCCTATTCTAATTTCCCCAAATTTACCTCTGTAACAACTTGTTTGTTTAGGTTAAAACATTTAATAATGACCTCCCTTGGAACATCAACTAAACACCCACCATTTGGAAGCCTAATTTTTTTGGTTGGGGCATGGTAGCTATAGGATAGGGCTTTAACCAGCTCAACATCAATGAACACATTTGGAACAATCAATTTAGCTAAGTCAAGGGTCCACGGGTTTGTTGCTGGAACCTTATCATTTCTGTTTCTATAGAAATACCAATAAAAATTCCACCATGACTAAGGAATGATAGGGTCTCTACATCCCTAAGCTAGATCTCTGAAAACACTTTTTGGCCCCTTATCTACTAAACTAGGAAATAAAGCAAGCAATGGTGATTGTAAAGAGGATTTTCTAGTCTTGGCTTCATCTTTTTTAGCTCCTACTTCTGCTTTCTTTGGTGCCATTGTTAAATTCAAAGAGTGAGGAACAAAGATTACTCAAAAATGTAGTTCGCCTTGGAGAATTCCCTTCACTCTTGCACCTTGAGCTCATCTACACTTGGTTTCTACTATTATGAAGGAGAAATCTCAATATACTTCATGTATCTCCACACCAAGATGCATTAACTCTCGAATCATAAATTCAAATCATTCAAATCTTTTGTATCAAGCTCAATTTCATGTTTCAAAGTTGACTGATGTGACTGAAATGCTTTAAATGTCCCAACGACTGCTTTAGCGCGTTACCTTGCATCAATTTTCACTCCTCTGTAGTACCGCGATATATTTTTGTTACCTTGATTTAGTATACTGCTCTACCACAGGCTACCTTTATCTTCCTTGCGGTACTGTGGTATTATCCCATTACTCCACCTTAGTATATCATTTTACCGGGAACCATGTTCGAACCTTCTGCAATATAGCAGTGTCTCCTCTTGTTATTACTCTCAAGTATACCGCTCTACCGTGAGTCTTGTTCTACCCCTCCATGGTATAGCGATAAAGGGTAAAGGTGATAGAGTATAGTGTTAGCTTCCTTTACCGTGATACTATGAGCTATTTTGCAAGGGGATGTGGTAAAGAGGTATGAGGTGAGGGCTATGTAGGGTAGCCAATGTGGTAGCGATATAGCAGTAGAAGGCTATTTTGACTTCATGGATGGCGATAACGTGATTTTTTATGAAAATGATAATATGAATTTTGGATTTCAACTAAAAAAATCCTTAGAATTTTTATGAAAATTCTGGTTCCAACAAAAACTCTAGTTGGGGATGAGTGATTTACCAATCACAACAAGAATCTAGAATATCTCTGGGTGCAGACCAAGATTTCAGAAGATTTGAAAAATGGAATGTGGTGAGGATAGAATGAAGAAGGATATGGAGGTGAAAAATAATGAAACTGATCCTACACTACTGTACATGGAAATAATTTTTTTTTTAATGAGGGAAATCTAGGATTGTCCATGTATTGGAAAGTCCTAGTCCCTTTTGGATTTCCTAAACTACTGTGCATGGAAAGAGATTATTTTAAGAGGCTTGTTAAGAATTTTTCATGCACTAGCAATCCTTAATCCTTGGGTACTCCTCAAGAAAAAAAATTCTTTAGAAATTGCCCGCATACTAGCAACTCTTGCTCCTCACCAGACATGTTTTGTAAATAATAAGAATCTTCTCCTCCCTTTCCAGTGATAACAAAGGGGCCTAACCACAAGGCTTCAAATTTTCCACGCTTTCCTTTCTCCTAACATCTAGCATTCCACATCAACACCAAATCATTCACCTCAAATTTTCTATTTTGGGATTTCTTGTCAAAAATATATTTCATTTGAGATTGTAACTTCATGTTTTGCTTTTGAGCCATTCTCCTTATTTCATCAAGTTCTGCAAGTTGCTCCATTCTCTCCTCCATTGGTTCTGGAACATCTAAATCTTCTGGAAGGATGAAATTATAAACCGGTAATAGGTTTTGTAATGGCATCTTGGCTTGTGTCCCATACACTAATTCAAATGGAGACTTTCTAATCACCTTCTTCACAGTAATTTTTTCCGCCCACACATCCATTCTTAATTTTGAGTCCCAAGCATTCTTATTTCCATCTAACATCCCCCTTATGATTTTCAAAAGACTTTTATTACTAGATTTTTCTTGATTGTTTGCTTGTGGGTGGTAAGGGAAACATAAGAGACAATAATACCATATGTGTTGCAGAAGCTTTTTAATTCATTATACCTAAAACACATCCCATTGTCTGTGATCAATCTTACTAGTGTACCAAATCTGGTTATGATATTCTCCATCAGGAAATTTATTACCACCTTGCTTGTTGCTTATTTAGTTGGGATTGCCTCTACCCATTTAGTTAAATAATTAGTAGCCACTAATATCCATTTATGTCCTCCACTTGATTTTTCTTGTATTTCCCCAATAAAATCAATTTCCCATTGGTGGAAAGGGGCTTCTACTTGTAAAGGTCTAAGCTGTAGGGCTCCTTGATATTTCATCTTTCCTGAGAATTTTTGGCAAGCTTCACACCTCCTTACATATGAAAAAGAATCATTGAAGACCTTAGGCTAGTAATAGCCTACCTTGAGAATCTTATGTGCAGTCGTTTTGGCAGAATAATGACCTTCACACACTCCTTCATGCATCTCCCTCAAGACATGTTCTGCCTGTGATTCATCTAGACACAATAACAACACTCCATCCCTGTTCTTCCAAAACATATCACCTTCTATGAATACGTACTTGGATGCTTGTAATTTCAATGTTATCCTCTTATTATCATCCAATCCTTCAGGGAACTTCATGTGTCTGAGATAATACACTATGTTTATATACCAAGAAGTATGTTCAATGCTTGCAATTGCACCATCCTCATTCTCCACATTGCAAATTTGGTTAGCTTTAATGTTTGCTTCTGCCATTAGTTTGGCTAGAACCTGTCCCATTACTAACTTGGTAATCTGAATCTCCATATTAAATTCTTGGATCTTGTTGATCCATCTACATCTTTTCCATGTCACCTCTGTCTGCACCAGGGTATATTTCATAGCTGCATGTGGTACATATGCAATTACTTTGGCTCCAACTAGATATGGTCTGAAATCCTTTGTTGCTTTGACCAATGCATAAGCTTGTTTCTCCATAATATCATACTTTAACTCTAACCCCTGCAATGACTTGCTAAAGAAGGATATAGGTTGCTCATGACCTTCATCATTCTTTTGTAACATAAAAAGCTGCTATGGTGTGAGATGAGGCAAATGAGAATATTTGGAAACGTTTGGTAAAATCGAGAGATTTTAGAATGGGGGCTTCTTTGATGGCTTTCTTGATGGATATAAAAGCTTCTAGGGGTTTTGCAGTCCAATCTATCTTTTCTCCCTTTTTCAACATTTTGGATATGGGTTTAATGATTTCAACAAAATTTGACACAAACCTCCTAAAAAAGTTAATTTTCCCAAACAATGATTGAATGGCTTTGATAGTTTTGGGAATGGGAATTTTATCTATGGCTTCTACTCTTTTAGGGTCTATTCTAATCCCTTCTTTTGATACAATATGTCCCAAAAGCTTACCCTTTGTGATAGAAGAATGACATTTCTTAGGGTTGAGATTGATACCATACTCCAAAGCCTTGATGAATATTTTCTCTAGGTGTTCTACATGATCTTCTGACCTTTTGAAATAAGTAGTGAGGTCATCTTGGTACACTACCATTATAGCATTAATCAAATCTACAAATGCCACATCCATGGCCCTTTAGAAGGTTTCCCCTGCATTTGTGAGACCGAATGGAATTCTCACATAGACATATGTCCCCCATGGTGTAGTAAATGTTGTCTTGTATTGCTTAGACTCTTTAACTTTAACCTGATTATACCCAAAAACCCATCCATCATTGACAACAACTCACATCCTATTACTCTGTGCAGTATGGATTCCATATTAGGAAGAGGCTAATTATCTTTAAGGGAAGCAACATTTAAATTTCTGAAATATACACACAACCTAATATCCCCATTTTTCTTTCTTACTGGGACCAAGTTTGAGACCCATGTTGAATGTCTAATGGGCTTGATAATTCCTCCATCTCTGAGTTTTTCCAGCTCCTCTTGCATTTTAGGCTCCAAAGTTGGGTTGATGGGCCTTTGCTTTTTCCTGAATGGTTTTGTATCTAGTTTTAATGGGATCTCATGTTGGAATAAGTCTTCCCTATAGGCCTTAAGATCCTCATAAGACCAAGAAAAAACATGCTTATACTTCCTTAACAACATAATCATCATTTTTCTGATTGTTGGACTTATTTTCTTTCCAATATATACCTTTTTGGATGCTAATTTAGTCCCCAGATTGACTTCTTCAACACCTTCTCTCTTAACTGGTGTCTGCTTTAGGAGAGAACGATCATTTCCATCATATACAATTTCTAGTGCCACAAGCCCTTTGGGAAGTTTGTTGGTCTTAAGCTGCAAAACTTCTTTTCCAAATACAACCTGTTTCCCATCTACTTCTTCAACAAAGGAATTGAAGTCAATCTCCTAAGCTTCATATTGGTCTATATGATGGAAAAACTTCATGAGATCAGTGTCATCATTGAAAACTTTCCAGCTCTATATATATTGTCAGGGATGACATGCCTTGTTTTAAATTCAACTTGAGATATTCCTGCCAAGGTGATATTATCTCTTTTTAGAGCTACATTAGCTAAGAAATCTTCCATCAAATTTTTGGACCTGTCTATCCATTCAATGGAGAAAGCATCAAACAATTCAATTGTATCCCATACAACATTCCTATATTATTTTAATCTTTTGTTTTTTGCAGTATATTTTGATTTGACTTGTGAAATAATAAATTCAGAATCTCCCAAAACAGTTAGTAGTTTGATCTTATGTTTGACGGCCATTGTAGTACCCCTCCATTTATGCTTATGTTTTCTGTTGCATGTTTTTAAGCTGTTAGACTTTGGTACTTGGTTTGGATATTTTGATCGCTGATTTTGAGTGACAGTGGATTCACTTTGTGACATGATGATACATTGTATTGCGATATTTGATTTCTGATATGCTTTGATATAGCGTAGATGTTTTCCTTCAGATGATTATTGCTATATGTAAGTTTTTAATGGACTAATTGTTATTTAAGTTGTCAGTCTGATGTGATGTGTATTGGTGTGGAGAATGAAATTGCATCACTCGCTTGCGAGTGCCCTATGATGTCTGTGATTTTCTCCGCACGGTGTGCCTGTACAATGGATTATATATATATGCATGTTATTGCTTGGTTGCAGGATTGCAGGTACATGACACCGACTCCACCTGGTTACTCAGGTCTGAGCGTGTCAAGATTCAATGGAAATGTTGACTGGGAGGTAGTAGCATGGTTCATCCTAGTCTAGTCTTAAACCCGGTCATAGTACATCGTCAGTTTAGTTTGGAGTCTTAGATTGTCTTGCCTTTTCTTGTTTGGATTAATTGCTTTGGATAGGAAAATCTTGTTAATTTAATGATAGTTTATTATATTTTAATTTACTATTATTTAAATTAAGTTTTAAATGTTAAAGAAATAAGTTTTACATGTTATTTAATAAATTAATTAGTTTGTTTGGTTAAATAATTTGATCTTAAAGATTAAATTTATTTAATTAAATAAATAATTAATTAAATTAAATTGTTTTAAATGTGTGAATAGATTTTATTTAAAATTAATTGTTATTTGGAAATGGCATTTTAATTATTAAATAAATTTTGCATTTTGAAAATTTTAAATTTTAAATTTTAAATAAATTATAAACATGCAAATCTTGAAAGGCAAGATTGACGAGAAGTTGTTGAAGATATTTTGTTCTTCTCGACAAGTGTGCCAGTTACATTTATTGTTTTTGGTTAAGGAAATTCTCGGAGGATATCTGGGATCTGGAAAATACAGAAGGGTGATAATTTTTTTTCTTCACGGGAAATGAAAAATAGCTGGCTGTTAAGAAATTATTTTTAAGAAGAAATTGTGATTTCCTTTGTATGTTGTATTTTTGTGGAAGATCCCTTTGGTTGGAAGTTCTTTGTGTTTGGTTATAGCTTTCTTTGGATTTGGGTTTTTGGTGAAGCTTTGGAGGATTGCACACTACAGGCAGAAGATTCTCTCCAACAACTAAGATCTTCAAACCACAGGAAACATGTATTTTCCTTTGTTTTAATTTGTTTTTCTTTAGAAAAGGAATGTTTGAGAAAATATTTGATGTGTGATTCCTGTATTTCTTCTCGGTGAAATTTTGAAAGAGTTTGTTTAAACAGTAGAAAAATTCTCAAACGAAATAGGAAAGAACTTTGAAGAATTTTAAATGAAGCTTCCTGTAAAATTTTTGTTATGGGTTTCTGTAGAAAATATTTTTATATTTTTAGTTGAGAATCTGCTGTGTTTTTAATTGAAAATTCTTTGAGAAATAAAATGTTTAAATGGATAAATTTCTCAGTTTTTATGTAGGAAAACCCTGTAGAAATTTATATAGTTTCTTCATATTAAAACTCTGTAGAGATTTTGGAACTTTCCCCATATGAATACCTTGTTAAATTAATATATATATATATAAATATTATCATATACAAATTGAATTGTGAAACTGCATTTGTTGTATTTTATTTGGGAATTTCTGAAGTCGCCGTACAGGCGAGATTAGGGTTATAATTTTTTTTTTTAAAATTGATTCATAAATATCCGCAGGGTTTAAACCCATGGATTTTAATTTGTTTTAGATTTAAAGAAAATCGTAGAAAAATGATATTTTAATAGTATGGACACGATTTTAAAATCGCGGAATAAAATTTTATTTTGGTGCTGCGAGGGTGGCTGACCTCCACAGCCGACTCCCAACAGGGAGGCGGAGTGGAGGGCAGTGCCCAGCACCGCCTCTAAAGGCAGCGCTTGGTGCTGCCTTCCACCGCCGCGACCCTATGGGGAGGGCTGTGGGGCAGCCCTAACCACAGTCTATGGTAGCAGCGATGGCTGCGGAATTCCATTTTAATTGTATGGAATAAAATTGACTTTTTAACTTTTACTTTTTATTTTTTATATTATATAATATATTTTAATGAATATTTTATATATAAAATATTTATAATATTTTATATATATTATATATTATTATAATATATTATATATATATATGTATTTATTATTAATTGATAAAATTTTATTAATTGTAAATTTGATTTTTAAATTAAAAACTTTTAATTTGAGTATAATCAAATGTGTGAAATATTGATGTTTAATATAAAATTTTTATGAGTAAATATCTCATAATGAATTATAATGAGAAAAGGAATTGAAAGTGTTATTATATTTTGTGAATGCAAAACTGGAGTTATTTGTTAGATTTGATTTTCGTATTAAATGGAAAATAAATTTAACTCTAGATGATTCATTTTGTACATCATATTTTGATTGAAAGGATTTAGTAAATCCAAATAGTAGTTTTCTATTGATTTTTTTTAATTTGCTTTAAATCCCGTTTCTTTGATTGGGCAAATTGGGAAAGTCTTAGATGTATAAGTCTTCCAGAATGATTTGTATAGAAAGGGTGATGTTATTGTTCATATGTATTTCTTGAGTTGACTTGGGTTGTGCACATGTTAGAATATGGTGTATTGTTACCTGGTTTATGAATAAAAGTTTTAATGACCGTTGTGTGTCATTTGTTATTATGTGATTTAATTTTGTGCACCTTGTAAACCTTAGTTAGGGAAACTTAGTATACCTTTGTTATGTTTAGGGGAGTGGCTCTGTGTGAGGGCCGACACACAAAGTGGTGTCAGGGTAACTTACAAAGAGTTAGTAAGTCAGTGATAACTAAATAACATAGTAGTTAGAATTAAAATCTTTAATAAGATGATTATGCCTCACTTATAGACTCTTGAGCTAGTTCAGTCTTGAGTATAAGATGAGAAGGCCTGGAATGGAAAATCGATATCTTGTTACCTTAAAAGATATTCGATTCCTGCAATTGTTTGCAAATGGGGCCGAGTTTCGTAAGAGGTTACCAGGGTAACCCAAGTTGGGGGCCGGAACCTAGGAAGAAACACCAGGGTAACCTTTGCAATATTGTGATGACACTCCACCTAAAATAACAGTTTACCTTGTGTTCTTAGTACATTCGATTGTCTTAAATTTGGAAGCAATGTAACCATCAGTTAGTTATGTACTTGTGTCTAGGGTGAATAGGTTATGTCTAGGTAACCATATTACTATCTCCTAGCATGGGGGGTGGACCTACGGGTACCACATGGTTGGGTGGAATGTGCACCTTACTCTGTTGGGTCCCCAGTTTATGATCATGGCAACGAGAGCTCGTACTTGGATACATATGTGTTCTTTCTTTATTGCATTATTTGAAATCTTGTATTGTAACATCCCTCAATTGATTATGAGTTGAACATTGTAAAATGTAATTGTATCTATTATTTGATCTACCTCATAAGATGAATGAGTATTGTAATATCTTTTCTAATGCAATGTCAGAATCATATTTGTAATTTATACTATCTTGAATGGAATTTAAATGTTATGCAATGATTACTTTTAAGTTATGTTAATTAAATATGTGCAATGCTAAATACTAAAGTCATCTATGGAAACTCAAGTAGTGTAACGTCGCGTAACTTAGTGAATGTATGCAACTAAATTAAGTTAATATTAATACTTTAAATTCTTTTTATTTCACTTTTATACACAATTGCAACATTCCTTAGGTTATAAGACGGGGCATTACATCCATATTCAAATCAATTAGCAGGGCTTCATACTCTGCTATATTATTTATACATTCAAATGTTAGTAGGAATGAATACTTGAATGTAGTACCTTTGATGAGCCTAGTTTTTGGTCAATTTTTGGTTAGAATTTATAGTCCATTTGCTAGCAATGTCGTGAACTTTAGTAGTTAAGTGTTAATATTTGCATAATGTTTCCCTCAAACCATTGACATTGGGTTTAACTCTATCTCTATGAAGTTTTAATGACATTGGCATATTATGTGGATTATCTATATTAATTTTGTGCATGGTTGATGAATGTTCTTTAAGGTGATTATAGATGTGCAATTATTATGCATACTAACATTGCTATGTAGGACATAATTTATGGATGCTAAGTTGAGAAAGGAAACCGCTAGATGGTCATGCAGGGGAATCATTCAAAGGAGTCAATTGAAGGATGACGACAACAGATTCCCCACGACAGTCAATTACAACCGCCTTGTATTTATGGCATTGAACAATCATGGGCATTACTACAACACTGAGTCCACATTTTGGCATGCATATCTAGCTAAATTCCCTACAGACATAACCGCTCTGCCACTCTTTTCCTCGCTTTCCCTAAATGGCATCCTCTCAGTTAGTGAGAGTTGACCACCCTGTTTAGCTAGTAGTTTAAATAAGGATCTGAATCTTCTTCTTGGGGGTTCTTAGTTCTTGATTTTTGTTGTTACATGATATCAATGATGTATTAAGCATTCTCTACTTTTCAATACAACCATGTTACTACTCTATTTACATATTTTTCAAAGAATGAGACGATAGTCTAAATTTAAGCATTTGAGTTTGTATCAGTCTTAGTGGATACTCATCCAAGGGGGCCCACTTGGTGAATAATCCTTTCTTTAGATTAATTAGTTTAGTTATTATTTCCTGTTTTGTACTTAGTTCAAAATCTAGCATCGACTATTCCTACAACCACTAGAATTCCATTTTGTGTTTGTTCCTGCAGCCAAAGCAGATAGAGTAGTGCCTGTTTGCCACACAAATTTTCATTCTTTCTTTGTATTTCAGTTTGGTATAGTTGTTGGTTGATGTTCAACATTTTCTATATTTCCTTTCCGCAATTTACTTTCAGTATTGTGTTCCTTAGTTGTAGGATGCAATGATACTTGAGCCCCTAGTGCACATACAGTGCTAACCCATTTCAAGTCTACATCCCTGGGTTGACAAGTTAAATGCACTTTCATGATGATTAAGATAGCTATTCAAGTTAGATGCCCAATCTCTGAATCATGGCTATGAAGGCCTAGTTATTGAATCATTGTAGGAGGCCGACAACCTTTAGGTGAAATAAATACTATCCCTGCTCCATTGCCTTCTTGGCTACATGCTCCATCGAAATTCATCTTCCACACACCATGCTAATTCTTGGAAACATATTTGTCAATTGGATCAGTATTCACTAATTCAGGATGAGAGGGCTCTATTCTAAAACTTCCCAAATCTACATCACAAAAGTAGTTTAACTAATCTTGAGGAACATAATCCACAATCTGATTCATCCTTGGTTCTCTATATAATTTGACCTCTTCACCATTGACTGGTATTGTGGCATATGACAAGTCAAACTATACATTTCCTTCGACTGCTGTAGTCCACTTTCTTGATAAAAGCAACCCAAAATGTGGAGGTGTATCAATCACAGTTATGTCAATATTATAAGTTGCTTATGGATAAGAAGCCAATATTACTTCCACATCTTTCATGACTCCCACTACTGGGACAGGCCTGCTATCCATAGCATAACATTTACCACCATTGGTATCCACCCACATGCCAAGTTGTTTCATAACCCCTACTGGCATGATATTGATAGTAGCACTAGAATATATCATACAATTCCTCACTAGTTTTTTATTTATAAGTAATGTAGTAAAGAATGGGTCAACTTGTGGAGGATTTATTAATGTATCCCCTAGGAAAACCTCTGGAACATTTATCTCTTCTTGTTTATTGTTGACCTTATTGGTCCCTTTATTTTTAGAGCTTGTGTTTTTATCATTCCCACTAGATATTAATTGAATGGAACTATCCCTATACTCTTTAATTTTCATCATTTCAAGCAATGGGACAAACATTTTTACCTGGGATAAAGCTTGTGTGAAATAAAAAGAGGTACCTTCTATTTTGATCATCTTCTTTTGCTCTAGTGACTCTCCTTTGCTTTCCTCTTTTTCTCTTTTGTTTGTGTCATCAGGATTTTGTTTATTTTTATGCAACTCTTTGCTTTCCTCCTTCTGAACATGCTTTTGCACATTCTTATCAGGCTGCTTATTTTCCATTTTCTTCAGTGCTCCTTGTGTTTTTTCTTTCACAAATATCCCTCTTGGAACACCCTCACCTTCATTTATTGTTCTATTCCTCAACCAATATTTTCTTTTTTTCCTATTCCAATGCAACAATGGTCAATTTCTTAATTTCTTCCTCAGTTGGTCTTCTTACACTGCATTTACTTGATTGAGGTGGTGTACTAACAAAACATTGTTCATCAATGCTTCCTTCATCAGCAGAAAAAACTTGTTGTTCTACCATATGAATGCTAAAATTTCAAGAAACATCATACTGCACTTCTTTCTAAAGATGAATGTTCTACCCACTGGATGAAGAGTGTGGAAGTTAAATTGTGTGATCCCATTCATTATTACCCACTGAATTTCATCTTCTTGTATTGATTGAACTACAATACAATGGTCAAGGGAATGTGGCAAGTAACAAACTTGACACCAAGGATTATTATTCACCATGTATGCTCCTCTCTTCTTTAAAGGATCAAGGGTCTCCTTACTTTTAGGCCTATCCATCGCAGGCTTTCCATCCTTCCAGTTTGTATTATAAGGCATATCATGCAACCTGGGTCATTCCTGTATGTATTTTCTTACCTATGTTGAGGATTGTTGAATTGTTGGGGGACCCTAGGATTATCTCTTCTTCCTTTTGAGGATCTAGTTGATATAAAGGATTCCTTTTCTCCTCAGGTGTATGTGGTTCTCTTGCTGAGATATTTTCATTTGTCAATGTATCATAGTGATTATATGTCTCAAAGTGAGGTTTTAATGCTTTATCCTTATTTTTCATGCACATTTCATTAGGCACCCTCTCTACCTTTATCATTTTTATGTGTCCACTTACTATTGTCACTAGGACCTCCTTTATACAAGGATCTTCTACCTTGCATGTTGTGAACTATTGTGATAGATTGATGTGTATTTTATTTTATCAGAGTCGCCACTCGCTTATGTGGAAGTGAGAAAATTTTATAACTTCTTATTCCCAGTAGAGTATGTGTAAGATTATTGACCCTATGACAAATACCCTGACTTTGAGTTGACTCCCTAGTAGAGTCGCCAAAATTTTAGGTCTCAAAAATTCTGGTTTGAAACCACAAGAGGTTGCCAAGCTCTTGATACATTTTTGGCTAACGTACAAGGCCAAATGATGAATTTGAACCTTCTTATCTTTAGGCTCTACCAGACCTAGGTGGGTATACCTATGCAAGTGGAGAAAACTTAGATTGTGTCTTTCCTACTTAAGCAATCTATACACAATGGCAACTAGAAGTGGAGAGATGAAATCCTAATTGGTATGAATTGTATAAGCAATATAAAGGTAAAATTTAATATGTTCAGTTAACAGATGTGAAGTTTGAATTTGGTATGGTAAAACTAAATAAAAATGGGTGAGACTAGTGCCTTGTTGGGTAAAATGAAGTAATATGAAAGTTTTAGAAGATTGCCTTGTATCTGGTAGAAATTATAATTGTTTGGCATGCCAATATTAGTTTATAACTTGTATAAACATGAAAGAGCGTAATTACCAGGTTCTTCTTAGTGATCCAAATGACACTTCCAAACATCGTGTGGAATGACCAAAAGGATTTAATCTTTTACTTGAAAGAACCCACCATCACACCATAAGTATTAAATAAAATGATAACTATATAATTTATATATCAATTTAAATAGAACACATAAATACCAACCCTAAGACAACTTATAATATTTTCAATTAATTCAATAAACAATTGATACCAAAATGATGCCACAAACCGTAGTTCCTTCTATTGATTCCTTCAAACCTTATACATGCATCATGGTCTTTTAAATGTAGACATTCATCCCTATTCACCCATTTTTTTAATATCTAATCTTATCTAATATCCTCCTTTTAGCCCTGGTCTCTCTTATTTATACGAGAGGCAACAAGCTTCAGACCATAGGACATGTCTTTTGGTAACAAAACATAATTATGAAATTAAACATAATTGAAATAACCTAACAACATGTGTACTAATCTATTAGTCTTCAAGTAAAAGCATGTGGTCATCTAAGACCCGTGCAAAGCTTTTACTGTATGATTAATCTCTCTTTGTGATGATGATAATCAATCCTCATCGAAACCCAAATACTTCTCCTACCACTTACTGATTGTTAGATCATTTGGCCATTTGAATTATTGTGTTGTTGTGAGATTTGTGAGGTGGCTCTTCCATCTATTATCAAGCAGGTTCTTGACATCTACCACAAATTTCGTGTATCCACTGTCTAGTATAACAATCCCATCAAGAAAAGCATGAAATTTGTTAAGGCTGATATCCCCATATTATGTACATGTGCCTGATATCCCCATATTATGTACATGTGCCAAGCATTGAGAAATCATTTGATCAAATTCATCTTTCCACTCATCCACACCTTTTAATTGATTATCATCTTTGATGATCAAAGGGCTGAAGATGTATTTAATAGAATCAAATGCATTCCTCCTATTTTCCACTTTCTCTTCATATCTATCAAGTACTTATGCTCCTCAATTACCCCCTTTACCATTTCCCTATCGCCTTGAGTCTGAGGCATTTTGATCCTCAGTACTGTGTGTCAGCAGCGAATGTGATAGCGCAGGCTACCAACGTTTTGTAGAGTTCCTGCTGATAGGGAATTGGCATTTATCTGCTCCAAGGCTTAAATTACATTACTAAAGCTGCCAGCCCAACATCTTTCAAGGTATCTGTGATGGATGATCGACATCTTCCATATTATGCTTCTTTATCTTAATACTCTCTTCCTCTTCTATCTCACATCAGGCTCTCACCGAGGGTGAAGAATCACTCCTATCCTCACCGTGGTAGCTCCAAGTAATTCATATTTCAACTCTTTACATTCTCATAAAATAAATTTGTTTACTCATCATTTGATAATTTTATATTTTCATATCTATTTTCTTTTCATATTTCACCATATATTTGAGAAGACAGAAAGTGCATGGTTACAGTTTGCAACCTCAGGAGCGCCACTGCCCACGCGCTCGACCCTCATTTTACAACATCCAAGATTTCGAGGCCTTGTGCTCTTTTTTTTTTGTCCATAAAGAAAGAGTTTGGGTGGTAGGCTTATATCATGTTCCTGAAACACCCTCCTCTGAATCAAAATATGCAACTAACATTTGGTCATCTTGTGTTGTAATCTGATCCAAAAGAAATAGTTTAGATAGCCCCATCCCTGGTATGATCAGCCTATCACTTTTCAATACTAATTCTCTTGCCTCTTGGGGGGTAACATTAACATTATCAATATTTAATTCTGCCAATGTTTGAGCATGAATTTCAACCTGATTTGATTCATAGGCTCCTATGAGATTGATCTTCAATCTTTCATTAATCTGCTTCATCTTCATCTTAATCCAAAATTCTTTAAATTCATTAGTATAAATAAAATTTTCATCCTCCATAAACCTTAGAGAGGCAAATACCCTCTCATCAGCACCTTCCTCTTATATCCTGATTTTAGGTTCATGAGGCTCTTGAATTTTTTGTTGCTTTGCCACCTCCTTCATTTTAGTCAGAGTCAAAACTGCTTCTTGTTCCTCATCATCACTTGAGCCATAATCAACCAACGACTCAATCTTCTTCTTCTTGGCAAGGGGTTCATGTGTGGGAGATAGAGGGGATGGATATGCAGGTGATGGGGGTGGTGTATGAGATGTGGATGCTTCATGTGATGGTTGTTGGGGTGTGGGAAGTGGAATTAACCCCTCATATTGGGACCTTTTATAAAATTCATCAAATATTCCAAGGATCATTTGCATCCTTTTGAGAAGATTGGGTTTATCTGCAAAAAACCCTTTAAATTTTTTATTCTTCTCCTTCTTCTGATCTTCCCACCTCATCATCATTATCCATCTCTTTCTAGTCTGAAATACGTGATCAAAATATACCAAATTCCTTATTACATCCTCCTCAGGGTCAAACACATGAGATATGGCCCTCTTTGTTAGAAAAGTCCTTCTGATCATATTAATGTGACCCTTTGGGTCACATTCTCTCTCCTTTCAAGACTTGAGGGGATAACTGACCCTCATAAACCTTTGTAGTTCCTCCAACATGTCAGATCCAACAGACAATTCCTCAAACACTGTTAAATCATGCAAGAATGTGCCTTTTCTCTGATTCCTCATTAAATCATGCTCCATTTAGAGCATCTGCCACATGAACTCTAAAAAGAATATTCTTGCAGGTACAAATTTTGGAAAAATGTGTGGTGCTTGATCAAAACCGCACACCCTGATAATAGTATGCTGTGGTATAAGGAACCAATCAACATAATTATGAGTATGGCCCTGGTCTGGCTTATACCGCATTGGCCTCAATACACTCATTAGTGATTTAGGTAACCTTGGTGTTAAATAACCAAGGGACAAATTAATCTAACAACAAAATCATCTTTGAACACAACAAAATCACATTTTGTGCACTTGTTGTCCTAGATGTAGCACTGATTTTGTACAAGGAGTCTAACTCAATTCTCTTATGTGCATAGCTTCATCCTTCTGGTCCATTTTGTCTTATTTTGAAATAAAATCAAATGATCTATAGAAAAGAATATTTTCTAAAGGCTATGGGAGCCTTAGCCTCTTTGACATGCAACAAACCCTCATGTATTTTCTCTTCAATCACAAATGCAAAATAAAATTCCACATTTGATTCTGGATGCTAAATTATCATAGCCATCCTCATTAATCCTATTGACATATTATCTTTTGCATCTATCCCCAAAAATTGACATAATGCATGATACATATTTTTGAAGTAAACCTGAAAATATGACACTAGAAAAGGCTCTAATTTTGAGGAAGAGATGGGAAGTATTCTATTATTATCACACCTCTTCATATGTAGGGGGAGTTCATCACTCCTATAGGTTCTCCTTAGCCTCTTGTAGTCCTGTTCTAATTTCCCCAAATTTACCTCTGTAACAACTTATTTGTTTAGGTTAAAACATTTAATAATGGCCTCCCTTGAAACATCAACTAAACACCCACCATCTCGAAGCCTGAAAATTTTGGTTGGGGCATGGTAGCTATAGGCCAGGGCTTTAATCAGCTCAACATCAATGAAAATATTTGGAACAATCAATTTAGCTAAGTCAAGGGTCCACGGGTTTGATGCTGGAACCTTATCATTTCCGTTTCTATAGAAATACCAATACAAATTCCACCCTGAATGAGGAATGATAGGGTCTCTACATCCCTGAGCTAGATATCTAAAAACGCTTTTTGGACCCTTATCTACTGAACCAGGCAATAAAGCAAGCAATTTTTATTTTAAAGAGGGTTTGGTAGTATTGGTTTCATCTTTTTTAGCTCCTACTTCTGCTTTCTTTGGTGCCATTGTTAAATTCAAAGAGTGAAGAACATAGCTTACTCAAAAATGTAGTTCATCTTGGAGAATTCCCTTCACTCCCGCACCTTGAGCTCGTCTGCAGTTGGTTTCTGTTGTTATGAATGAGAAATCTCAATCTACTTCGTGTATCTCCACACCAAGACACATTAACTGTTGGCAAAACAAGGACAACCAACTGAGAGGGGGGGTGAATTAATTTTCACACAATAATAAAATTTTCAAGCTTTACTTAACCTAATCTTTGATTTGATGAATAAGCAATTAACACATTAGAGAGACAAAGAACACCAATATTTTTACGTGGAGACCCTGTTAGGGGAAAAAGCATGGTGGAGATTAGTCCACAATATTATACCCTGTTAAAAGTATAAGAATAAGGGGAGTGCACATGCATTCAGGCACACTACCTAGAGCTCACTACTCAAATTACAAAAGAGGACTCACTGTCCAAAGGTTTGGATTAAAACCATCCAAATTATGAACTGAGAAAGTAGCTTCTACACAAGGCTAATTACAGTTCCAGTTAAACACAAAAAGCCTTCTTCACTCTTCACTCAGACTTCTTTACACTTCGCTCACTCTTCTTCACACTCTGCTATGCAATTAAATGATATTCACACATACACACATAGGAGCACACCAAGCACATTTTACGCCGATGATATATCCGCATCATGGATTACATCAACTTGGTCGGCTAGAAAAAGAAATAAAACATAATTACAATGTCAGCCCAAATTTACAATTAAAATTTTAATGTGAATCCACTAAGGTCAGCCACAACATAGTGGAGACCAAAATTAACAACTCCAACACAAGAAGACTTCAATTAATTCCTCCTCGAAGATCCACAACACGCTACCACCATCATGTCAGCCAAGAACATGAAAAATTGAACATACAAAAAAATATTCGACCACGAGCACACCGATCAATGTGGACATACCACAAAGATAGAGCATGATCTAGGAACATCCAATAACACCAAGAAACAACAGAGAGACATCCACATCAACTAGAATTACCAAAATCACGTAAACTTCACTCAGGACAGTAACAAAGACCACATAAACACTATCAGAACACAACTGATCAAGGCACGATCAAATCTTCACATGAACCTTTGAAACTTCCAATAGATGATCTAGATATAATCAGTAGAAAACCATTTAATCCACAATAGTAGAACTTCAAAGTAAAAACAAGATGCCTTCATGACCTACAAAGTTTGACTGGGAACCTGAAACACTTTCTTTTACAATTTTCTCAATATCCTCAACATATACAACCTTCAATACACCAAATGATAATAGTGTTGACATCAATGACAACCACATATAAAAAATGCATCCACAAAATCCAACAATCTCCCCCTTTGGCATTGATGGCAACACATGATGTGAAAAATACCATCAACCAAATTCATAATCAGAATTTGCTCCTGACTCTTCTTCCTTGACGTCTTCTGCATGAACTTCTCCAGATAAGCAACAATTTTTCACATTACACTTCTCCCCCTTTGACATCAATGGTAAAGATAAACATTATATTCCCACATACAAGATCTAAACCACATATATACACATCTGACTACCCCCCCTGAGTAGTAGCCACAAAAACATCAATCCAGATCAAAATATAGCATTTTAGCACATGGATTGATGCAAGTTAATGCATCTTAGTTCACATCAGGAGGGGTAATTACCCCTAGAATCCCTCTGAGATACTCAAAAGTATCCTTCGACAATGGATTAGTGAAAATATTTGCAATTTGTTCTTTGGTAGGCACATACTCCATTCTGACTTCTTTCTCACTTACTTTCTCTCTTAGAAAGTGAAACTTGATTGATATATGTTTAGTTTTAGAGTGTAGTACCAGATTCCTTGAAATATTTATTGCACTTGAATTGTCACAGTATATGGAAATAGGCTCTTCATACACCACCCTGATATCTTTTAACATCTATTTCATCCATATCACTTGAGTACAATTATTTGCAGCAACAATATACTTTGCCTCAATAGTAGATAGGGAGATGGAATTTTGATTTTTACTCAACCATGACACCAGCTTCTTCCCTAGGAAGAAGGCACCACCACTAGTACTTTTCCTATCATCTACATCTCCTACCCAATCCGCATTAGTATATGCACTCAAAGTGAGATCATCATCCTTTGGATACCAAAGTCCAAAGTCAACTGTTCCTTTCAGATATCTGAAGATTCTCTTAACAATAGTCACATGAGATTCTTTTGGATCAACCTGAAATCTAGCAACCATAAACACAACATTCATAATGTTTGGTCTAGTCTATGTTAAGTAGAGCAATCCACCAATCATTGACCTGCACCTAGTTTGATTCACCTTAGGAGTATCATCATTCTATGTTAGCTTACATCCAATTACCATGGGAGTACCAACAGGCTTTGAGTCTTCCATACCAAACTTCTTCAACAATTCTCTCACATGTTTAGACTGAGATATGAATATCCCCTTGTCTAACTGAGTAACTTGTAATCCCAGAAAGAACTTCATCTCACCAATCATACTCATCTCAAATTCCTTCTTCATTTCATCAAAAAACTTCATACATAGATTATCATCTCCACCAAAAATAATATCATCAACAAAGACCTCAATAATCAACTCTTTATCATGATTCAACTTGAAATATACGTTGTTGTCAACAATACATTTATTGAATCCAAGCTTTAGTAAATAATTGTCCATTCTAGCATACTAGGCTCTGGGGGCTTGCTTGAGTCCATATAGAGCTTTCTTCAATCGAAAAACCATGTTTTCTCAATCAATTAGTTGAAAATCATCCGGCTGCTCAATATAAACTTCTTCTAGCTCACCATTCAGAAAAGAAGACTTCACATCCATTTGATAGATTTGTAGTTCTTAAAAGCAGCATAAGCAAGAAATAATCTAATAGCTTCAATTCTGGCAACAGGAGCAAAGGTTTATTCAAAGTCAATACCTTCCATCTGTGAATACCCTTTACATACCAATCTTGCCTTATTCCTGACCACTTCACCTTGTTCATTCAACTTATTTTGAAAGACCCATTTAGTACCAATCATATTTTTGTCTTTTGGTCTAGGAACAAGTATCCATGTATTATTCTTTTCAATCTGCATTAATTCTTCCTTCATAGCTTCCATCCAATGTTCATCTTTGCAAGCTTCATGTACATCTTTGGGCTCAATCTTGGAAATCAAACAATACTCTTCTGCAATCTTTCTTCTAGTTTGCACACCTTTATTCTTGTCTCCTATAATTTTATTTTTAGAATGATTTAGCTTTACATACCTTGGAGTTTTAGAATTTTCTTGAACTTTTGATTCTTCTACTCTCTCTTCTGCACTTGCACTTGTCTCTACTTCCTGACTACCTTGATTCACTAGAACAACTGGAACATATGGCACAATTTGAAGCTAGTTCTATGTTTGAACATTTTTTCCTTTGTTTGTGTTGTTTTCATCTGAATCATATCCACAATATTTGGATGACTTAGCAGAATCTTCATCAACTCTGACATTTGCACTCTCAACCATTTTTCTCAGTCTCCTATTATAACACCGGTAGGCCTTGCTTCTAGTGGAGTAACCTAGAAAGATTCCTTCATCGCTTCTTGCATCAAACTTGCCTATATCATCATCTCTCTTGATGTAGCATTTACTTCCAAAGATCTTGAAGTATTTAATAGTAGGCTTATAACCAAACCATAGCTCAAAAGGGGTCTTACCAGAACTACCATTTACATTTACTCAGTTCAAAGTGTACACAATAGTGCTTATAGCTTCACTCCAATACATTTGAGGCACATTTCCTTCAATCATCATTGTTCTAGTAGCATCTATAATTGTTTTGTTCTTCCTCTCTACAACTCCATTGTGTTGAGGGGTTCGAGGAGTAGATAACTATCTTCTGATTCCATTCTCATGAAAAAGGAAATTAAACTCCCTGGAGGTGAACTCACCAACTATGTCAGATCTCAGACACTTGATTTTCAGACCTTTCTCATTCTCTGCCATAGCCTTGAAACTTTTGAACTTTTCCAGTGCTTCACATTTTTCTCTTAAGAAGGAAACCCATATCATTAGATAGAGTAATCATCAATGATCAGCATAAAGTACCTTTCACCATGAATACTTATGAATTTGGAGGGACCACATAGATCAGTATGCACAAGCTCCAGTAATCCATTTGAATTATGTTGTTTGCTCCAAAAAGAAACTCTAGTTTATTTTCCCATCTGACATTCTTTGCAAATTGTGCTAGTAGGCTTTACCAACTTAGGTAGATCTCTTACTGCTTGAGTGAAACTTATTTTGACTATGTTATCAAAATTCACATGACACAACCTTCTATGCCATAACCATCTTTCATCTACTTGAGCAATTAAACAAATTTCACTAGCAACACTTAGGTGAAAAATATTACCTTTTTTCTGTTTACCTAAATCAATTACATTTCCAGAGCTTCCAAATATCTTGCATCTTCTATCTTTGAACTGAAGATCATAACCCTTTTCCACCATTTTTCTAACACTTAACAAATTGTGCTTCAATCCTTCAACATAAAGAACATCATCAGTGTTATGCTTTCCACCAAGACAAATAGATCCTCTGCCACGAATCACACAAGCATTGTTATCACCAAATCTCACAACCCCACCATCACACTTCTCTAGACTTACAAATTTTCTTTTGTCACCATTCATATGATGTGAGCATCCACTGTCAATGACCCACTCATCCTTCTCTTTGATTCGGGCTGCAAGAGCTTTCCCAACTTTAGCAGATTTAGTAGCCTCAGAACTATTTTCCTTGATGGAAATTAAGACCCAATCATCTTCATTTCCATTGTCTTTATTAGACTCATCATCAGTCACTCCTTCTTCAGAAAAATAACATTTCTTTTGAAATCTAGGTTTGTAAGGCTTAGATCTAGGGAATCTTTTAGGACATCTTGATGCAAAATGACCTATTTTACTGCAAGAAAAACATTTAATAGGAAACACTCATTCATAATTACCTTTTCCTCTACCTTCTTTCTTTATAATTAGTGCTTCCAATTCTTCTACCTCTCTTTCTTTATCTTCAAGCTATTTTAGTTCTTCATCATACTTGGATATCTTTTTGGAACATTCTCCCAAACCATATCTTTGCTTGTTACTTCTGGACACAGTAGCCTTGAATGCAAATTCAATCTTCAGAACAAATTCACCAAATTCACTTAATTCAAAAGCAACAAGCTTACCAACTAGCGTGTCTCTTGACATCTTTGTTATTGATCTGAGCTCTTCAATAACATGAGCCTTCACTTTGTAGGAGGGAGGAAAGGATCTAAGTATCTTAGCCACAATTTCATCCTCATCCAAAGAGCCACCGACACACCTAATACCAATCACTATTTCATTTACTCTTTGCATAAAAGAAGTGATATTTTCATCTTCACCCATCTTCAAATTTTCATACTTGCCTTTCAAGCTCTGTAGCTTAGCCATCTTCACCTGTGCATCTCCTTCATACAAAGTTTCTAGCTTCATCCAAATATCATGAGTTGTCTGCAATCCTATCACATTTGCAATCTATGAATCTATTAGAGCACTCAACAAGGCTTCAATAGCCCTGACATTGTTTTCAACTTCTTTGATATCATTAGCAGTGGATGGACCATTTTGAGGAATAACATATGGATCTTTTGTAATCTTCCAGAAAGCTTCACCAATACACCTTAGGTGACATTGCATCTTGACTTTCCACAGTGAGTAGTTAGTTCCATCAAATCTAGGACTATCCTTCTTGTATGTTTCCATCTCGGATCACCTCAAGCTTTTAGACTTCTTCAGAGGAACCAACTCTTATACCAATTGTTGGAAAAACAAGGACAAACAACTGAGAGGGGGGGTGAATCAGTTGTCACAAAATAATAAAATTTTCAAACTTTACTTAACCTAATCTCAGATTTGATGAATAAGCAATTAACCATAAGCAATTAACACATCAGAGAGACAAAGAACACCAAGATTTTTACGTGGAAACCCTGTTAGGGGAAAAATCATGGTGGAGATTAGTCCACAATATTATACCCTGTTAAAAGTATAAGAATAAGGGGAATGCACATGCATTCAGGCACAGTGCCTAGAGCTCACTACTCAAATTAAAAAAGAGGACTCACTGTCCAAAGGTTTGGATTAAAACCATCCAAATTGTGAACTGAGAAAGTAGCTTCTACACAAGCTTGATTACAATTCTAGTTAAGCACAAAAATCCTTCTTCGCTCTTCACTTAGACTTCTTTACACTTCACTCACTCTTCTTCACACTCTGCTCTGCAATCAAATGATATTCACACATACACACATAGGAGCACACCGAGCACACTTTACACTGATGCAACAATCATTGTTATATATCCACATCATGGATTACATCAACTTGGTCAGACAGGAAAAGATAAAACATAATTACAATGTCGACCCAAATTTACAATTAAAATTTTAATGCGAATCCACCAAGGTCGGCCACAACATAGTGGAGACCAAAATTAACAACTCCAACACAAGAAGAATTCAATTAATTCCTCCTCAAAGATCCACAACACGCTACCACCATCATGTCACCCAAGAACATGAAAAACCAAACATACAAAAAAATCTTCGACCACGAGCACACCGATCAATGTGGATGTACCACAAAGATAGAGCATGATCTAGGAACATACAAGAACACCAAGAAACAATAGAGAAACATCCACATCAACTAGAATTACCAGAATCACACAAACTTCACTCAGGAACATTGATAGAAACCATAGAAACACTGTCATAACACAGCTGTTCAAGGCATGATCATATCTTCACACAGACATATGAAACTTCTGGTAGATGATCTAGATATACTCAACATAAAACCCTTTAATCCAAAATAGCTAAAATTCAACGTATAGAACAAGACGGCTTCATGAACTACATAGTTCCACTAGGAACCTGAAACACTTTCTTCTACAAATTTCTCAATATTCTCGACATATACAACCTTCAATACACCAAATGCTAATAGTGTTGACATCAATGATAACCACATATCAACAACACATCCACAACATCCAACATTAACTCTCAAATCATAAATTCACATCATCTTTTGTATCCATCTCAATTTCATATTTCAAAGTTGGCTGATGTGACTGCCATGCTTTAAATGTCCCAATGGCTACTTTACAGTGTTACCTCGCATCACTTTTCACTCCCTTGCGGTACCATGGTATAATTTTGTTACCCCGCTTTAGTATACCGCTCTACCGTAGGCTACCTTTATATTGCTTGCAGTACTGCGGTATTATGCCAGTACTCCTCCTTAGTATACCGCTTTACTGTGAACCATGTTCTAACCTTTTGCGGTATAGTGGTGTCTCCTCTTGTTCTTACTCTCAAGTATATCGTTCTACTGTGAGTCTTGTTCTAACCCTCCATGGTATAGCGGTAAAGGGTAAAGGTGATAGAGTATAGTGTTAGCTTCCTTTACCATGATACCGTGAGCTATTTTGCAAGGGGCTGCAGTAAAGAGGTATGAGGTGAGGTCTATGTAGGGTAGCAAATGTGGTAGTGGTATACTGGTAGAAGGCTATTTTGGCTTCATGGATGGTAATAATGTGTTTTTTTATGAAAATGATAATATGAATTTTGGATTTCAACAGAAAAAATCCTTAGAATTTTTTATGAAAATTCTAGTTCCAACAGGGTGAGAGACCAAAAATAAGATCAAAGTATAAAGAACTACCTTGACTATTTTATCTTTGTTTTATAGTGGTGTGGTAATTTTTTATAACCCAAGTTGGGTAAAATCATCCTTTTGAGGGGTTTAGATGAGGAATTATAACAAGGCCTCAACCTGATGGGAAAGCATGATGTGATAAAACTTAGTCTCTTTGATTTTTTAGAACTTTTTAGTAATTAATCTTGAATGAGAGGTAGAGTTGGGAAACTAAAACATGAAAATGAGAAAAGAAAATAGGGTAGTAAATGGACAAGATTTAAAAAATAATATTTTAGTTTGATTAAAAAAATTCTAAATGGAATATAACTGAAAAATAAAATAACAAATATCCCTATATCCTTGTGGGTGGATGGGAGGGTGCCACTCCACAACCATTGTGTGGACGTGGCAAACACATCGGCGATCGAAGGACAGGCTAGCTGCCAACATTTGGGAGGCTTCTAAGGGTGTCAATTTCATAATTTATTGAAGCATATGAATGATTATATCATGTCACATCGCCGATTTCATCCTATCTATGGCTCGCCACCTGGTCATCATTTTTTGGTAGCGGGATGGTTTCCCAAGGCCATTAAAACACTGGTTTTCTACCGACTCTCCTGGCATTTGAGGTTGGGCTAGTTATGGGAAGGTTTATTCTCCTAGTTTCAACGAAAAAATTATAGGGGAGAAATGGTAACTCCCATTCAATTGTGAAGCTCCAAAAGGCAGGTGGCCTTTCTTGGTCCAATCACCTCGCTTTTCCTTAGTAGGATCATTTGATGCCCAGACTATCTTACGTTTGTTGTGGTAAAATGTGTGGTCGGCAAGGGCTTTATGGTAGAGGCTGAAGGATATTGATTGAATTCCTACATATCTTCATGCATTTTGGCAGGTCTTTTAGATGTTAGGGTTTCGAAGACAGACGCAAGGGAAATTATGAATTACCTATTCAAAGTGAATTTGTTGGTGGGTTTGGAGAAAACACTGGCGACAACTTCTTTGGGGAAAGGCATCCCTAGGCCCTGAGATCTTAGGCTTCTAGAGGATCCAGATGCATTGGTGAAATATTATCCTTTTCTCCTGGATGTTCAAGTGGTATGGCCCTAGTGGAGCATTAGAGGTTGGAGAGCGCAGGTGCCGAGTTTCTGAGGAAAAAGAGCCACTGGTAGCTGTGTCGAGCTTAGCTTGGAAGCAGGAGTTTCGTGTCTTTGCATAAAAAATTTCTAGTAAAGGGGTGGAGGTTTCTAGTTTTTTGATTTTTTTGTTGGTTGCATTACATGTCTGGGTTGTGTATGGTTTGGTAGTGTTTCTCAGTCTTAGTTATCAGCTGCTAAAATTGTATGGGGACTAGTAGTATGGGGTTTTTTTCTTCTATGGTGGCATTTTTGTGTTTCTTTGGTCGTCTTGTGAATCAATGCAGGGTCTGGTTTCATGTAGCCCACTGTCAGGGGCCTCAAAATGTAAAAAAATATTATAAAAATCAATTCAATCTTACCTTATAAAAAAAAATCCATATATCCCTATCTTGAATGAGAGGTAGAGTTGAGAAACAAAAACGTGAAAACAAGAAAAGAAAATAGGGTAGTAAATGGGTAAGATTTAAATAATGATATTTTAGTTTTATTAAAAGAATGCTAGATGGAATATAATCCAAAAATAAAATAACAAATATGCTATAACAAATATACTATCCCAAATACCCCTATATTTGGGGGTGACCCTTTGGTGAAGTGGTGTGGCTTCTTGCTTGTAGAGCCAACATCCAAGGTTCAAACCTCGCGAGGTCTTTCCCTTCTGCATCAACAATCGAGACTATTTGACCTTATTGTTAAGGGGAGATCCTTTGGTAAAATGGTGGGGATTATTTCATATAGAACCAACAACCAAATGATCATACCCTTAATATCATACAATTTTTATGGAGTGAAAGCAGGGGAGCAAGAAAAGGAGCGTGTTGGGGAATTTAAATTTCTTGACCGAGGAAGGAGATGGTGAATTCATTTATGACGATGATGATGTTGTTCTTTGGATTCCAACCCTTCTCTTGTTAGGATCTCATAGTGGTTGTTGCATTTAGCGTTCTAGGGATGTTCCTCTACTATTGTTCGAGATTTGTAGAGGTTTCTGGTGATCTAAGGTTGCTCCTTTTTGTTGTGCTTTGTGACTTTTGAGTTGCAGGGGGTGGTTTTCTTTCCCTATCTTTCTACCATCTCTTTTCCTTTGTATGAGGGTATTTTAGCATTGGGGAGGTTTGTTGTCTCTTGGTCATGGCTCCCTTGGTACTATTTGGTGTTGTTTTGTTTGGGTTTTTTCCCCTTTTGATTATAGCTACCTAAGGTTGTGGGTTCATTGTTTGGTTTCTTGGTCGATGCTCCCTCTCTTTTCCTAAGCTTTGTGTTGTGCCCCAAGATTTTTCTAAATATATTTTTATGGGTTGCATTTAGTTTCCTTCTACCCTGGTCTCAAGTTGTGTGGGGAGGTTCCTAGTGTAGCTTCTCCTGGAGCCTCTTTTTTGTAGTGCTTGAGTTGGGTGTTGATCTCCAAATGGTTGTTTTTGTCCTTTTCTTTGTTGGGGAATATATTTTCTATGTTGCTTTTACTTCTGAAGATCCTTTTTTGGCTTGGAGATACTTCGTTCCCTTTAATGTGGGCTTGGATGTTTTTGCCTCGAAGGGATTCAACTCTTATTTCTTGTAGAGGGTTTTTTGCTTGTGGTGGCTTTTGTGGTATCCTAGTGGCCTCTTGTGGTGGATGGTGCTTTTTCTGTGGAAGAGGTTGTGTGTTTTGTGGGTCTAGGTCTTGAACTTGGTCCTATTTTTCAAGTTGGGAGTAATTTTTAAGGATGTTAGTTTGATCCCCTTCCATATGATAAAGATGTTGAAGGTTGAAGGGGGTATTATTCTTATATTGACTAAGTTATTTCTAATGTGTTTCCTATTTACTTAGTGGCTTGGGTTGCTTATGTTGTTGGTTGGGATGTTGTTTTTATCCTTCCTATTATTTTTAACCTTATTGATGTGAAAGGTGGAGGTTTTTTCCTTTTCTACTGGAGTATTTTCTTGCTACCAAGTTCTACAGATGCTATTTTCTATAGTGGTGAAGATTGCTCCTATTGAGGTGGAGCTAGATGTTGTAGTAATGGCGAGAAGTAGTTTTTTATTTTTTTAGTTCCTATTGAGGTGGAGCATGTGTGTGCAAGAGGGAGGTGACTTTGGTAGTATTGGTTCTCACTTCTTCCTCTCCTATAGAGGGGAGCCTTGTCCTATTGAGGTGGTTTTAGGGTTGGTGTATCAGGTTGGATGGAACATTTTGAAGAATGTTTCTCCTCAATATTTCATGGTTTTCACCAACCCCTTTTCTAGTGGGGAGTTTTTTGGGCTCAGTGTTGTTAATATTGAGTGAATGAATTTTTGCAATCTGGCAGTTGCAAGCGGATTGTTGCTTGGCTGATTCAAGTGATCTTTAATTATTGTTTGGGTTTTTGGTCCCTATTTAAGACCTATTTGTTGTGGGTTTGAGGATCCCTTCAAAACCTCTTTGTTGTAGCATGGGTTGTTTTGTGTATATCTTGGGTTGCTGATGTTGTTGGGCTATTGATGGTCTATGTTTCTATCTATTTGCAACTTTCCTTTGATAGGGTTTTAGGTCCCTCTTAAAAATTGTTTGTAATGGGTTTCAGGTCCCATAAAAACTTGATTGTCCCCTAATAAAAAATAAATATCTCTATATTCTACTAAATAAACTTATGAGTAAATGAAAAATATTAGCATCAACCATCCCTAACACTGAGTAGATCACGACACAAGTAGGCAAGCCCCTAAATAAATAATTGGTTGCTAGGTAAATATGAATCAAAGCAATATGATGGTTTATAGGCACATCCCAAAGAATTTTCTTGGTATTAAAGTTATATGAGGGAAATCCAACATGATATATGCAATCACCACATCTATATAAAAATGTGAGACTTGTAAAATAAGCCTAGAAAATGTTGAACACAATACTTAGAGACATAGTTAAGACTAAAGTTGAAAAAAAAATAGAGGTAAAATTTATATACCCAATCACAAATAGATAATGAGTTGCTTTAATATATGTTCCCTAAATAAAAATGGTAAGCTAAAAATTTGTGTAGAATATGTTGGGACTTGATTTTGATGTGTTATATTTTTCTTTGATTCTTCCTTTTATGTGTCTATGTAGTGTGATCCTTCATCAATAAATGACTTGAGAAGTTTATAAGGATTATCATGCCATAATGTGTTGTTGGTTTTGTGTTTCCATCCCATGTACTTAAGTCAAATCCTCATATTCAAAAATTCAAAAATTGGCTAAGTAAGAATGGTTTAATATTTCATAGACATAAGGAACCAATGGTTCTAGGTTCTTATGAAACCTTTGACAAATTTTGTCCCCTTTGGAAAAATAAAATAAGGTGGTTGGAGGTTCCATAGAAAGCAAGGACCATTGGTTCCCAATTCCTATGGAACCCTTGAAAATTTAACTTTTTTAGGCACCGATGAGGAAGGGGAAACATTTCATATGGCTTATTTTCAACATGATTTATTGAATGCGCTTGAGCACCAAAGGTTTAAGGAACCCAAATTTTGATTGTAGCTTCCACCATTGCTATAGGAACAATCATCTAACCACCAAAATTAGCTGTTAATCATCGTCCTTCCATCTGCACATCCATTTTGGGTGGGAGATGAATTGGTTGATGCATTTTGAATGTGAGCAACTTGAAAATAATTAAGGTAACACCTGTTGTTGTTAAAAGAAATTGGGAGTCATTTTTTAAAGAGGTTGGTTCTACTAGTGACAACTATAGGCTACACAAGTGTAGATATTTATTTAGGGTTTCAACCATGCCATGCCTTATTGTAGAAAGATAGTGAATCCATGAGGCATACAAAGGATAAAGTGTACATGAGTTTTATATAGAGGATGTCTCCACACTGTTTATATTTCTCTTGGAATTTTTTCATTGTTGTGTATTTTTTCTCTCGCCATACTTGTTGACATGAATGTAATAAACATTTGATAATGTGAAAATATTTCAAAATATTACAAGCATTGTAATAATCATTTATTTATCACGTATCAATTCGTGTAGTTCAATTTGGATGAATAAGTATGTTATTTGTGTGATGCTTGCAATTCAGTGGAATATGTACCCACATATCAAATATTTTGTATCCTTCATTTTCTTTTCTATTATCTACGACTCTATATCCTAATGAATAAGGCAGCGGTCTCTAGTCCACCTCACTAATCTCACATCATCAATAAAAAATAATTAGTGTAGGAGTAAGAATAGTTTTTTTGTAGACACTAAAATTTTTCCTAGCCTACAAGCGATGCTTTTACACTAATTCACGTCTTACCTGTATAATTAAATAATTATCAATTATTTAATTAATTCACATTACTCTTATTCTTCCTTGATCAATTGAATAAATTTTATTTATTTAATTATGTCACTAATTATCTTTATTCTTCTAATTTAATTAAATAAATTATTGATATTTATTTAATTGTCCATTATCCCTTTCCCAAATTAAATAATCATTTAATTATTTAAGTATCCTTTAATTCCTCAACATTATCCAATCTCCATTAATAAATAAAATTATTTACACGACTTTAAAAATTAATTAATTATTAAATCTCATGCACTTCCAACTCACCATCTAACTAAGACTTACACTCAATCCACTAATCAATCAATTCTAGTCCACTAATCAATCAATTTTAGTCTACTCCTCAACCAATTCAGTTCACTAACACTTAGTCTGAGTTAACAATTCAATCAATTCTCTTAACTCAATCATACAAATAATTGAATGATCCATGCACTCAGTTCATTGAGTCACACAACTAGTTAACTGATCAATCAATTCCTCTCATCAATTCTCCACCCTTGATCTTTTTAGTTCTTCCTCAAATTCGGATCATCCATCAAATCTGCATTCTCTATAAAATTAACCTTCATCCTCATTTGAAGGCTAACCACAATCTTTGATATTTTGCTATCATATCCACTTGAACTTATTCTAGTTGTTCACACATAAAATTTGAGAGTGACAATAGCTTATAAAGAAAAAATGAGAAGGACAATGGATGTGATTCGATGATTCATGTGAGAATAGGTATATGATTTGATTGATCTTTCATGTTTCTTGTATTTATTTGTTCTTCATTAATAGATTGGAATTAGTTTTCTTGAATTTCATGGTTTTCATGGTTACTGTTATTGATTCTTGTATATTTTCTTGATTTTTGGCTGTACAATTGGTGAACTTGACATGAATATAAACCATTTTTGGCTAACCTTGTTTGTAAGTTTTTGGTGTTTTTTTTCTTGAAGGTTGCATGTAATTTTAATAAACTTTGAAAATAACACTTTTAGGAGCTTTTTGAGGACAAACAAACATCACGGTTGTGATAGAAAGGGCCGAGGGATGAATTTTCATATACAATACCCCATATTTTGGTGTAGGATAACATTTTGTACTTTAAAAACACATTTTTTTTGCATCTATACCATTTTGTGATGCATTTGTAAAGTGACACATTTTCAACATTTTGTGATGCATTTGCAAGTGACACATTTGTTTTCTATGACGTAATTGTATTTTGTGATGCATTTGCAACATTTTGTGACGCTATTACAATATTATATGATATATTTGTAACATTCTATGAAACAATTATATTTTGTGATGCAATTTTCAATGTTTTATGACAAAATTGAATTTGGTGACACATTTGCAACATTCTGTAACATAATTACATGTGATGCATCTGAAGGTTCCTGTAGCAAAACAATTTCAGTGACACATCTGTTATAAATAATGACACATCTATCTGATTGAATCAAAAGATATAAAATTTTTAGTTTCTATTTTTTCATGCAATTTGAATAAGATAGATTAGGTTTTTTGGGCTACTGATCCTTGTTTACAACTTTGTGGCAAATGTTTGGAAGAAATATTACTTTAGAATACTAACATAGTTTGTTGCAACACATTTAACAAAGGAATTATTTTAAACCACTGACTAGTTTGATACATGTTTGATTACCAAAGAACTAAACCTAAAACTTATATGTCTTTGATTTCTAGCTTAGATAGCATTTCTTTTGGGCTTAAAAAGAACATCTGATTTGCATATCTGGTAGACTAGTGACATGTATGCTCTCTCCTTGTGCTATGTGCTATCTTGGAGATCAAAAAAATCATTAGTTTGCAATCTGTTTGTTCATTTGAGGTGTGGTTGTTCTGTGTATGCTCTCCCCTCACAACTCTTAAGAACAATCTTGGAGATCAGTAACACCATAACTATTTATTTTAAGTAGGATACTTTTCCTAGGGGCCTCATCACCCCAAGGTTTGATCTCAAGAACATTTCTTGATGGGATATATAAAAGGGGGAGAGAAAAATTTGTACCCTAAGGAGTAGCTAGCATTGTTCAATCCTAGCCTCATGACCCTTAGTCTGCCAAGACACATATAGGTGAAGAGGAGAGGGGAGACCCCCTTTGACTCAGGAACTACCAAACAAGCTCTTTGTTCATGGTAGACCCCCACCTAAAAACCTTTGTTAATTAGAAGTCGAGGACCCATCATCTGAAGCTTGATGTAGTGCAAGGTACAATATCATATCTTAAGCTACTCACCACATACTACCTTCAGTAGAAATATGACTTCTTGGGTTGGATTTTATAGTTTTCTAGGGAGAGAAAGATGGTGATCCTATTCTCGTATTGGGCCTATTCCATTTGATGTCTAGCTATCTACTTTCACAAGAAAAGTGTTTCTATCCAATCTCATGAAGTATTAGCACTTAATTGTGTAGTGAGCCTACATCAAGTATACAAACCTTTCTTGATTAATTAATTGTGCTTGTATTCCATCTATCTTCAAATTGTGATATAATAGTGAAGCCATTGGCCTTTTTGGCCTTAAGACTTATTACCCAAGAGTCGAGAGTCAAATAACTATTTCTATCTTTTGAGTGTTTTATGAGTGCATTCTATCCAAAATTGAAAAAATCCAACACAAAAAATTTCTTAACACTTGATTTTAGAAAAAATATGGAGTCACATATTTGAGCCTTTTTGTAATGCAATCATTTAGAAATGAAAACTAGAGTCATGCATTTGTTAACTCCTGCACTGCATTCGTATTCTGCAACACATCTACACAACTAGAATCATGCATCTATTAAATCTTGTGCCACATCTATTTTCTATACCACATCTATGTTTTGCACCACAACTATTAATAAAAACCTGAAAAACCCATAGCACTATAGCTGTCTAGATCTGTACCACATATGTCATTGTCACACAATTGTCCAATTCTATCATGCATTTGTTACTTCTATGTGATGTAATTGTTGCTTTTTGTATCACGTATATAGATTTCTCCAATGCATTTGTCTGCACCGATAAGTTAGGTTTTATTCTTGAGGATCTAAATTTCACACCTAATTACCTCAATCACCTGACGAAAAGACCTGAGACTTGTTAGATTAGTATTTCAATTTTCATATTCCCCATCTTGCTTAGCTTAATCGTACCTTTAGACTAAGGTTTTTCATTCCACATCATACCCATCAATATTTTCATTTTCAACAAAAGGATACTTGACAAATTATGATAGAACAAGGTGATCAAAGAAAATATCTAGACCTAAAAAGGAAAAACCTTGGGGCGAACTTTGATAAAATTCAAACCTAAACTATACTTATGAGTTATAGGTCCTACTATTGGTGGGATAAGAAGAGAGTAATGAGGTCAAGAAATCCAAATGATAACTATGGTCTAGTCAAAATCTATTTTTTTCTTGGTTTTAAAAATGAAAAGGTTGATGACTATGATGTTGGATGGCCAATTTTAACTAGACCATATTTATCATTTGGAATTCTTGACCTCATCACTCTCTCATTATCCCATCAACAATACGACCTATAACTCATAAGTCTAGTTTAGGTTTGACTTTTATCAAACATTACCCCAATCTTTGTCCTTTTGATATCTACCTATTTCTGATCACCTTGGTCTATCATAATTTTCCAAATATACTTTCAAAATTAGAAAAATACAAAAATAGAGCATAAAATTCATTTGCAACCATCCTTTAAAAATCAAAAATCCAAAAAATACAATGTAAGTTCATACACATTTTGCATCCTTCATGTTGGTTTGTTTTTTACACTGTAACTAGGTTGGTCTTCTAATCTACCTATGGAATTGCCAATTCCAATCAAAGGCAGCTCGAAGGACCTGGACCAACTGACGAGGAATTTGAAAAATCCTCCTACACTTTGGGCTCTGCAAGACCCGAGAGGGTGATCCATTAATGTGTTTAAAACCTCTGCACCAATATCATAAACAACATTAACATATAACAAATAATCCCATTGAATAGCTCAACACAATAGGATAATATCGAATAAAATTGGCTGTTCACTGATAATATCAACTATGTGGAGCATGAGATAACTACAACACAATCCATAGTAAAATATAGTCATTGATTTTTAATTTGTAGCAAGCTCTAGGCAAAGAAAAACAATTATTGAACTACACGAATAAGTACAACTTAGATCAGTGCCATATATCCATTGCAAGAGTCAAATTCATAAGCATCTAAAGGTTTATGACATATTTAATAGATAACATATAAGATCCCTGACAATATTGCATTACAATTTCATCAATATGCATTCTAACCAAATACTACTTATCAAATCCTTATACAGAACATATCTGTCTATAATCCCATTCAAGCATTTTAATTAATTCCTTGAATTAAAGCTAAAATAAGGATCACACACACCACAATAGTGAGATGAATGAAACAACCCTTAGTAATCTTATTCAAAATTCAGATATGCATGTACAGTGGAGAGACGCGGAGTTTGAATCTATCATTCAACTCAAATGCTAGTACTGTTATACAACATTAAATCCCCATGAATTTAAAACCTATTACAGAATGACCCAGAACCTAAATTGCATTTCTCTCTAAAACCATTAGACTCTATAATTTTCTCTACCACTTCACCTAGACTCGACCAAAAATTATCTAACTTGCTAAACCATACTTCTGGCCTTGAAATCCTTCTTATAGAAAGTGAAGGAGCAAACAAGCATCAGGCTAGAAAGTACACATGTCACCAGCCAATTGGCACACCTGGTGATATTCCAAAAATTGTTACAACAGCCATCACCTTGGAGAATATTCTCATTCATCATGTCAGCTAAGGAAAGTTGATGCAACAACAAAAACCACAAGAAAACCGCGCCAAGACTGCCATCAAAGCAAAACTGGAAACCGTTGTAACTGCAACATCTAATTTACCACCCATTAGTAATCCATTCTTTTATTCTTCCTTAGTCAAATATTTAGTTACCCATTTCTAGTATTCTTCATCAGTCGGCCAGTCAAAATTAATTACCTCATTCACCTTGGCATTATAAGGTGTGTATTTTACCACTACCTGATTTGCATCCCTTTCAAAAGATTCCAAAAATGAGATGGTACTAATAATCTTATCCATACAAATCACCAACAAATCATGATCTGAGTCATCACAAATTAATTTAATTTGATCATTGATGACCTCACTTGCTTGATCCTGCTACTATTGGAGTGATTTGATTTTCCCCTGCTCATCAATTATATCAGGTAACAATGTGTTACCCCAATCATTGAAATTCTTCACCAACTCCCTAATCTTCCTACTCAAATCATCTGGTAGGGTCTGAAAACCTTGCAATGACTTAACTAATACTTGAGTAGGCTTTAATGATTGGGGCCTATTATTTGTCTCAAACCTTGAGGCCTTATACATGACATCCAAATCACTAGCCCTAGGGATCCAATTTTCAATCAATGGTATCACTACCTCCTGGTCCCTATCAATATTCTTTATTACATCTAACAACAAAGACTATAAAGAATGTATAGATAGCAATTTACTATCAACCTTTTCATTTAAATGCCTCAAGACAGTAGTAACAATCTCCTTTTTCTTTGAAAGAGATCCCTCCTCACTTACCTTTAATGATGTATGTAATTCATCAATTCTTTTTCAAGAGCTTCTTCTTTGTAGGATCAACATAGCACTCTATTTCTTCATCAATTTGTTCTAAAGGAGGGGTGAGGGAAAGATTTTGACTGGGAGACCATGGTGTGGAAACAATTGGAGAAGCAGGAGGCACTGACCCTGCTGTGGAAGGTAGTGTATTGGTCCTCAGAGCACTTGATGTATCCCCAATTTATTTATACCTAAACCTTTCCACTTCAGTTTGCAACTCAACATTCTTCTGTTGCATCTTGCTTTATTCCTCAATCAAAAGGTTATACTTCTCCATTAGGCTCTTCTTTTCAGCCTCCTCCCTTTCAGTAGTCTTTTGAGACAATTTGGCCACATTCACAGTCAAATTAGTGGCCTTAGTGGTTGAGGTCTCTAAAGCTCTCTTTATTATTAATCCTCCTCTTAAATTTGGATTAATATCTATAACATTTGGCTTTCTTCCTTGAGGGGCCAATGCCCAAATTGCAAAAGTTTCATATTCCTCACTGAAGGTAGAATCTTGCAATGCTACCTTGACTTCTTCTTAAGAGTCTTGAAAAGGATGCTTGGACTTTAAAATAGCATTAAATTCTATAGCATCTGCAATGTCCCATTCATGAAGAATTAATACTCTAGCCTGACTTAGTAGTTTTCTTCCTTCTTCAGGAGTGATGTTCTTGAATTCTTCCATTAATTCAGCTTTTACTTCCTCATCATTCTCTTGGTTTTCCCTATTAGGTCTTAGTTCTCTTCTCTTCTTACACTTATCTTGATATTCTTCAAATTTCATCCTCCATACCAATTGCAAGAATACAAGATTTTTTACAAATGTATTGTCATCTAGAAACTCCTTGCATGCTTCCATTCTTGCATCTTGTACACTTTTTCCTTTCATATCTAAATCAAATAAAACCAATTCAACTAGCCTAGGAGGGGAAGGCATACAAACCTGCATGTCATGATCAGTAACAACAATTTCATCCATCAAATTCTCCTGTGGTTGATCAATTCATTTCCTTTTAGGGATTGGATCAGATGGTGGTGATGGGGGACTATCTTCTGGTGATGATTCTAAATCAATGATTTTGATTGCCCCATGCACTTTGAATTTTGGACCTGGTTGTGAAGGCAACTTCATTATTTGCTTTTCTTATTTGTCCACTTCTTCTTTATCACTGTTTTCATCCTCTTTCCTCCTATAAATGGGATACCTTTCTGTAGGCTGGTATGCTGGCCTTGTTTCAATTGGCCTGACACCTTGTTCCTGTACACCCAGACTTAGTTCTAAATTTATCCTTTTGGTCCTCAATGTGCCCATAATTTCCTTGAAGTTCTCCATTAGAAAGTTAATTTTCTTATGGTATGGATTGAACTCCAACAATGGATTATACTTCGGATCTATTTTATGCACAATATCTAATAGCTTATCATAAGCTATCCAATTCTCCTTATTCAACTCCTGCATATTTAGGTCAAATTTGTTTCTAATCAGGTCCTCATGAAAGTTGAACTCATAAACAAATTTTCTGACCTTTATTCTTTGTCTGAAAAGAGCAAAGAAACCCTTAGGATCATCTTGCCGCTTTGGGCCACACCTCAGATGGTAATCATCAAAGAAAATCTCGAAATGCACCCAACCTCCTTTTGAAAAGAAAAAATCTGACACCACTGTATAATCAGGGAAAAATGTTCCCTTACCCCTTCCAGTGAGGTTGTCCTCATGGATACAACCTATTTACCACATAACTTCTGCAAACACCACTCTTGGTGGCACATTGTATGGCAGTATATGAGGGGCCCCCTAAAAACTATATACTCTCAAAGCAGTGCTGACTGGGTATGGGATAATGCCACCCTAGTTATGGAAAACTTTTAATTTTGGCTTCCTCCCCTTTGGCCTTAGGAAATCATGTAATTCCTCAGGGATCCTAGGCACATTCACCATCAATCTAGCCCTTAATCTGGAAGCAAAAAAATTATCAAATTGCACATAATTGGTACTTTCCTTATTGCAAGTTAAATCTGCAGCCCATATCTGTACTGGAAATCTTTCTCCATCAATAGATTGCCTTAATTTCATCTTTTCAGATAAGAAATCAACATTCTTGAACAAGAACATATGCATCAACATAGAATACCAAAAGAATTGAGTGCCGGTATCATTTTTCTGCAACTTTGACAGCCCTTCATGTATCCTCTCAGCCAAGAAAGAAGCAAAGTCATATGTCATAGAGAAGTTAGGGCATTGTATTTGCACCCCCATGAACATGTATGCAATGGGCATCACCGCACCAGGACTAAAACCCAAAATCTGACACAATGAATATAAAGTGGCCAATAAATGATTTGTAAAATAGTTTAATCTGAAAGGCTCTTGGTCACTAGGGCTGATATGAAATCTTGATCACCCATGTGACAGGGTCATATCTTGCAGCCACTGCCCTAAGCAGGTCTACATCAAGGAACACATTTGGTACCACCAGCTTCCCCATATCATACATCCAACCATTTGAAAAGGGGTGAGGAAAATTCCTTTGTCCATACCACAATCTGAACATTTCCAAACCTATGAGGGGAATCCTAGCATCGATTATGATGGAGAAATTATATACTAACCCTTCTCCTAGGATTTTCCCTCGCATTAGAACCAATCCCTTCTTCCTATCATTCGTTGACAAGGGAAATTGATCTAGGAAATCATCGTACAGGTTTCTTCTTAAATAGTCAACTTGGCCAGAATGTTGCTTGGGTGGTGCCATCTTGGAAAAACTAGGGCCTCTTTACAACGTTACACTTCAAATAGCTAGGACTAACCAGAGATAGGAAATTAAAGAACAAAACACTGCAATTTCTTACAACTATAATTAAACTATAGTCCTAACATGTTTATCAACAAGATCAATGACAAGAAAAATATATATTTTCCCAAATTCAAGTGCAGAATGACCGGAAGACACAAAAATTAACTCACGACTTTGTTCGTAGAAATCCCAAATTCTGGCCGCAAAGATTCACAACTTCGCTTTCGGCTCTGAAATTGCTCCGCAAAATACTTGAATGCCTGGTAATACAAATAAAATAGGAGTATTGATTTTATTTCGATCAAATCATGCCAGTAAATGTCTCATCTACCATTAAAGCTCACTCGCGCACTACACGAACAACTCCAACCATATTTAATGCAAATTTAAATTTTAGCCGTCGATCCTTCAGTTTGATCAAATCATCTAACAACTACCTTCAAAACAAGCTGACACAATCGCCAACATGACAATAAGGGACCCACCATACCATACACTACCAAGGAAGTCCACGTGACGGTTGCCCACGATATCGCAATCATTAAAAATCCTGCAACTTTGGATCATGTGATGGCGGGCAACCATAGATCTTGAGCATCAATGATCTTGTTCCTTCAAGACATTTGCCAGCCTTATCATTAACCATCGAGCAAATTTTTTGTTAAGATTATAACATATCCATTGATTTAAAACATGTGCATCTCAAGAACACTTTAGTAATTCACCTTTTAATGTATTAAGGCCAGACAATATTTCCTTTATTGTTTCGGCTTCATCAGATGAGACATGTGGCGCTCGCCCGTGATATCACGATCAGTTAAAACCTTGTAACATCCGATCATGCGATGGTGGGCAACCGTTGAGATATGATGATAATTGATCGATGGTCAACCAAACTTATCTCCTTCGGCCACACCAAAAAGGACATGTGGCGCCCGCCCGTGATATCGCGATCAACCAAAGCAGTGTGGTGGGGTCATCGCAGGATGGTGGGCAACGACTGAGATCAAATGGCAGTTGATCAATGGTCGCACAAATTTTATCCTGTTGCAAAACAAAACATTTATTAAAAGGACAAGGGGACATCACTAGGCAGATGGTAAACAATGACATAAGTTGCTTTTAAACGATGGAACACGGGGCCAACCAAGACTTAGGAAAATAAAACCCCGCAGAAGAAATAAAATATTAAGATCAAAGGGACCCAGCCTAGACGAAACAATAGTACATAAGTCATTTTAAAACCCTTCAAAAAGTAACAACGAAATAGATCCCAACCAAGGCGTAAAATAAACACAAGGGTTTTACATGCAAACAAAGCTAAAACCCCAACCCTCAAAAATTTCCAACAACATGAAAGACCAGTGACATAAGGCAAGGCATGAGTGAAACACAAGGAGCAAAAATTTGAAGTTCCATCACTTCAAATCACAAATTCCAAAACATTTGAAAAATCATAAAATCCAAAAACATTTGAAAAGTCATAAAATCCAAAAACATTTGAAAAATTATAAAATCCAAAAACATTTGAAAAATCATAAAATACAAAAGTATTTGAAAATTTCTAAAATCCAAAAACATTTGAAAAACTGAAAAATAAAATAAAAATCCTTGATTTCTTATCTTTACCTTGCACTAGGGTTTAGAATCCAACCATTATCCACCAACTTATCTATCCAAACCATCCCATTGTCAATTCTAATCGAAACTCACAATCATGTCTTCATCTTACCTTGATAGTCTCCTTAGTCAAACTAAAAACCTCATAAGCACGTTCCATCAATACCAACAAATTGCAATCCCTAGTCATCCACCTATATCTCATCGATACCAACAACCCCCAACATTCCAACCTACTTACCAACAACCCATAAACTCTAGTTATCCATTCATATATCCTCAATATAAACAACCAATTTTTTGCAAGTATGAGTAGTTGGTATTGTCATTGATTTCAACAAGCCTATTTTTTCATTGGTGTCAACTGTATGAGAAGAATATTGTTACAAGAGTATGTGTAGTTTTTGGTATTGTCCATGTTTTTGCATTGATGATGCTTTGATTAGTTGCATTATGTTGTCATTGTATACACCTAAAAATGGTCTGAAGAATATAATTAATTAAACATGATTTATTTGATTAATTAACCTTAAATTCATCTACTATTGAATAAATAGAAATATTTATTTATATATTCCACTTTTAATTCTTCTATTATTATCATTACTATTTTCTTCTATATTAATTCATTCATTCTATCTTTATGACATCATTTCATCTTAATTAAATAAACACATTTAAATACTTTGTTGTTTAATTATCATATCTCTTCTATATTTATTTAATAAAAAAATTTCTATAGTTTGTTTTATTAAATTAATTATTCTCTTTTGTTGATTTGAATAAATAAAAATATTCAAATAAAGGAAATTTCCTCTATTCACTCACCAATAAAATTAGATATTTTATATCTAATTAATTCAACTGGCATTCACGGGAAAGCTGTGGAGACAAATTGGAGACAAATTGGAAATCAATTTGTTAATCTCCTTCCTTTGATTCTTCCTATCCTCTGGCAAGACGTTTTTGTGGGGAGGAACCATTCCTGTATTCTTCTCAGGCTTCTTCATCCTTCACCATTGAATCCTCCAAATCAAATCTTGACCTTTGCCTTGCTGCCATATCACATAATGCTACCAGGAAATCTATATATACAACCTTTCTCCATAGGAAATGGATCCCAATTTTGTGCAATCTTACTCTGCAAAAATAGCATTCAATCATTCAAGCATTTAGCAATTATCACAAAATCACATAGCAATCAGTAGAATCATAATCATGGCATTCCATTTAGATTCATCATAGTTTACAGTAGCTTCATTTATCTATTTTATGTCATTTGCATCAGAAGGATTTCATCATTGCACTTAGAAATAGAATCATACAACTTTAGCATTATAATCATAATCATCCCATTCTCTAGATTGGCATTTTAACAATCACAGTGCTTACCAAATCAGAGAGCCCTCAGTGATTTAATAAATCTTTGGAGATAGGGAACAATGAGACTCTTTCAAGAGTTTTCCTGTATTTTAATTAGTTTAATTGTTCATTCTCTTGATATAATGTTTCGTTAAGAAGTGTTGTTCGTTATTTTACTCATTACTTATTCCACACTTACATTTTGGCACCCACCATGGGGCTTCTAACCCCATGTTTTAACAATTTTTCTGAAAAGTGTCCTTACAGGCTTCTTATGTGTTTCTTTTAGCACAATTGAGAGATTTTACGGTGCATCCATCAAAAACTTTAGCACATTTGACGACTGTTTCAGAACATCCATCAAAAACTATAGTGCATCTGAAGACTATTTCAGCGCATCGACCAAAAACTCCCAGCGCGATTGACTGTTCCCTATTCAACTCTATTTAGCAAATCTGATCAATTTTGTAGCGCATCTAACAAATTCTACAGCGCATCAGATAAATTCTACAACGCATATGATCAATTTTGTGGCACATATAACCTCTATTATAGCGCATTTGTAAAAAGCTATCTAGATTCGATGCAACCATGACCAATATTTTCATTACTGCATTTGGATTAAAATGAACCAATCCTAGGGTAGTCATTTGGATTAAAATACACCAATCCTAGGGTAGTCATCATACATTGCTATCTCGATTAAAATAAACACCATTTCTTTTATGAAGAAATATCTTCATGTAGATAGCAAATTATCATTTGGGCTTTAAAAATTGAACATTGTCTACTGTGATTATGCGGTGATAGGCCTATGCTCTCCCCTTAACTAGGTGATCAAAATGCTAGACTCATCTATTAATTTCATGCACTTTATGCTTTGTTAAATCCTTTATAAGGCCTGCCATAGTGGGAAAAGGTACTCACCCTACGAGAACGACTTGAGTGGGAACAACCAAATCTAGGTTTTCCAACCCACTATAAAATAAAAGTAAATCTAGGGAAACCCACATTTACCAGAAGTGTGCAAGATAACCATCCCCAAAATATTTGTTCTAAAGATTGGGAAGTCTCCTGAGGGAGTTTATCATATGCCACTCTGAATGGATACCCTATCTACAAACCCTAGTGTAGTATCCAACTTGTCAGTTTTGGAACATTGAAATGCTCACGGTGCAAGGGGAGGGAAGAATTTTCCCCCAAGATACTCACCATATAATTTCCAAGGATTGTTTGCTCAAGGGATCGAGAAATATAACTTTAAGTACGCACCTGGAAAAGACAAAAACACAAGTGCCTCTAGGGGGTGACATGGTTGTGTGAGTCAATGCAATTTTAAGATGTGGGCTATTGAGTATAACGATGACCTTTTTGACCTTAAGAGTGAGTCTACTTGAAGTGTATTCTTTGTCAAAAACTAGTGAAAATCAAGAAGGATCATGTTTGATTCTTGAACATACACTTATTGTTTAGATTGTAGGACTTAAAAACAACTGTTGCACAATTGCTTGCTATGTTTTCAAATCATTAATTCAGATAAAGATCATCTAGAAAAACACAAAGAGTTTGAAAAATCAACCTATGAAATTTATGATTAGGGATTGGAAATCCACAACATTTGTCAAGAAATCCCTTACAAAAAGAGTCAAAAAACCAAAGAAGCAACTTATCTACAAAAAAGTTTTGGGAAGGAGACGCTTCTTATATCAAAGTAGAAAAATCTTGCTTCAACATAGAACTTTCATCCATAGGTTTCACGACTTTGCTAGAGGATATACTGGTGATTTTTCCAGAGAGCCTTTATATTCACAAGCTTATTTCCAACGAAGAGCTCTTTCACAAAAGCATAATCATAGTCAACCCATTCGTCAGTCTTTCATCCCACAACCAACAATAGAATATTCCAATAGGCCAAATCAATTCTTACAATAGAGGAAACAATTGAAAACATTAGGATTGTCATCAAAATCAAAATTTACCAACAAAGATACCCTGTGAAATTCAGAATATTATACCAAAAAAAAATTAGTCCCTTTACTAAGAAAAACCAGACAACACTGTGAGGTCCCAAAATAGCACATATACAGTCTGTTTTAGAGCATACACCCTGTCTTTTAGTGCATCCACTATTAAAATAGCGCATTCACAATCTGTTTTAGTGCATTTGACAAGTCTTATAGAACATCTACAGTTTGTCACCAAAAACTATTAGTCAAAAATCACCAATATCTTGGCGCATCTGCAGTCTATTATAGCACATATACCCTATCTGACGGTGCATTTACCATATCTTTTAGTGCATACATAGTATTTTTTAGCTCACGTGTCCTCTATAATAGCGCATCCACATAACAAGAAAATAGAGAACTATTGGAAACCCCTATCAGACTGTTGACATCAAAACTCAGGTTTTTATTAGGACAAAAACATTTTCATAGTCCAGACAATGTCTTAAACCTGAAACAAAATAGGATCATGCAAGTCAAACTCTTTGAAAGCTAAAACTAGATCTTACAACTTTAGAGTGTCCAAATATCAAACACAAATCTTGGTTATTAGGTTAAGTTTCATCATCAGGATTTTGTCATCCTACAATCACGAAACGAAACACAATAATCAAATTTTTAACTTAGTCTTATCAATAGGATATATTATTCTATTTGAATTTGTTAAAAT